>CAJNJA010037030.1:13657-59823 GCA_905231915.1 Symbiodinium necroappetens
TGTATGTATGTATTTATGTATCTATGCCTGTGTATATATATATATATCTATATAGAGATGACTGGAAGCGGTACAGTAGCTTGCGAAGGAGGTTTCACCTCGATTTGGCTGCATGTGCATCGCTGGAAACATGAGTCGTATTGGACATCAACAATCCCATCTACTCGCTCGATCCTGTGGGGGTTTGCTGTTGCAACTCAGCATGGACAGCGATTCATCATCTAAGTGTGGCCGGCACAGTCAGCAACATGTCGTAAAGCTGTCAGGCAAGCTGTGCATACATCTCTCAGTCATACCATACAATTTTCGTATTTCGCGCATCGGTTTGCTTTGCAGCCGCATTGCTGATGCGCAGGCCAACAAAGACTATTGCATGTCCATCCGGCAGGGCCGAATAGGCAGGATCCTGGCCTGCCAGAGCATCAGATCGCCCCGCAAGACGCATTGAAACTGAAGCGTGTCACCGACGTCTGCTGTGCGACTCCTGAAAGGCGATGGTTCGGACATCATTGTTTGGGCAGAGAGCTTAGGAGATGGGAGTGGCTTCCAGACTAGAGTCCTCTTGCATTGGGCTAGCCCCATAGTTTCGATGCTCAAGATGAGCTTTGTAAGCTTCATGATAGCTGAATACCTGTTGGCGCAGAGAAGCTTGGCGGAGGGCGGGAAGTGCTCACATGCAGCGGCGACAGATCCGAGGGGATATTGAATTATGTGCTACATCCGGCATAAAACATGCAACTGTCATCTCGCGGCGCTACTGGATAGACTGGCGGACTGAGACGAGGCCTGCGGTCTCCAAGTTGCGAGGTGGAGGAGGATGTGTCAGAGCCGGTGGCAAACGTGGCTCGAAAGACAGGGTAACTTTGAAGAGACACGCGACTGGACAAAGCCCGCGCCACGGGAGCATGGAGGAGATACCGCAAAAACGTTTGACCAAGTCTGTGAAAAAGAAGATGTGTCCATCCCTATCCAAACATTGTCCTGATGCATGCACCTTTGACCCGAAACTCCGAGAATTCGGTATCTCGCAAGCGCTCGTACACAGGCACAGCCCGACTGAATGAATCGTTGGGAAAGGTATGTCCGGCTGCACGCGGCATATGCCCTTGAAACATCCGGGAACCTTTCCGTGCACTCGCGGAAGGCATCTTGCCGAACAACGTGTTGAAGCCAAGCTACGATGAGTCTCCAACACTGATGCGACTTGCTGACGTTGGAATCCTGTGCCCCCCGGCCTGCGGCAAGTGCCAAAGCCGGGTTTCCCCGCTCCAGATACGTCCTGCGCCAATCTGCAGCAGAAGCTGTGCCCTTGCAGCGGCATGCTAACCCATGCTCCCTTGCAACGTTTCCTGCTCCGACCCAGCAGAGCGTGCTTGCATATGCTCAGAAGGGCAGGCGCGCAGAAAGAAGTCACTCAGACAGGCGAAAATAGCGAAAATGAAGCTTCAGAGCAAAGCCAAAGCAGGAACCGGGTGAACACCCGGGCGCAAGCCAAAGCTGGTTCGCAGAAACAGACTTCACATGACTTCCACAAGCCTCCTGTGGCGATGTGCCACGATCCTTTGGTCGCTCTTACGTTTGCCCTGCGAACCAAAGCTGCCTGCAATGCGCATCCTTCTCGGCCACAGAGCATCGGTTGAAGACCTTTGTGGCCTTTGCAGGGTTTTTGAGTTCGGACTCCACTAGCAGCACTAGCAGTTTATTTTCGAGGCACGGATGTCAGGTAAGGCTTTTCGAGTCCGACAATTGGGGACATCTGCAGCAAGAGGGCGTCTCTATCAAAGGAATTGCATCGTCTCGAATGTTCCGCAGCGCCAGTGATCTGATATCTCTGTCAATGCAAACCGTATTTGGGAACATCGGGGCAAGGATGTCAGGTGGGCTGTCGAGTCTTCAATCCGCTAAAAATTTCGCAGTGCAGATGTGGGGAGGCGGTCCTGAGTCCAGCATTTGGTTGATGTTTAGCTTTTCGTGTTTTGCAAGTTCCAACGGCTTCTTTGGTCGGTCGCGACTGGGGTCGGTCGCGACTGGCGCGCCCATTGCTAGCTTGTCACAACCTCTCCGGTCATGACCTTGCAACACTTGTCTTAAATGCGATCTGTAACCCGAAACGTGCAATCCAGTACATGGAGCTCGGGTGACCAGTTGGTGTTCTCCAAGGCTTGTGACGAGCCCTACGAACTAGACGACGAGCTCTGATGGGGCCGCCATCGGCGAACTTTGAGCTGAAGGTATGCATCGCCTCAGTTTCAAATCTTCGGTGGATGCAACTCTGACCAGGAGCTTCTGACGTTTCTGCAAGGCATTGAGCGCGTAGTCCCGGGCGATGGCTGTGTCAAGTCCGGCCCATGCCGGTTGTCGGGCCAGTTTGCCCTAATGTGGGCACTGATGTCAGGCACTGCAACGGAGTTGCGACAAACAGACGAAGGATGTGTGAGATGTGTGTGTGTGTGTGTGCCTGCGGGGCGGCCAATGCCGGGACGCCTGGTGAGAGGATCCCAGGAGCCATCAGACCGCTAAATGAGAACGGTGCCTAGTTTGCTGCCTCCGGGCACAGGATCCTTTCACAGGGCCGTCCTGCCGCTCTTAGGACCGGAGATGCGGAAACTCACGCAGAAAATCGGCGCCTGGCAATTTCTAACTAGACTCAAAGAAGGCTGGACATAATGAAATTGCAGGGAACATGAACTCGGAAGCGTCTGAATTCCAAACATTTGAGCGCAGCTTCTTCCATGTCCTTGCGGGGCGGTCATGTCTTCACAAGTGTAAGTCGGGCTATGCTGGCCGCAAAGTGTCAAGAGCTGCTGGCAGCACAATTGCTAAAAGCTGTGAGATTTGTCTCGCCCAGCGGAAGGTGCGACGCCACCACCTGGGACTCGGCTGTTGAGGCCTTGCATGGGGAGGGCAAGGGATAAGCTGAGCCTGGAGATTGAAGCATTCTTCGTGCTTTTGCCAGGCCTCGTCCGAGCCCTGAATCTGCGTGTGTGGCCAAGCTGGTCTGCACTCCGGAGGAGCGCGTGACATGTGCTTTGTTCCCGACCCCCACATGTTTGAGAAAGGCCTTCCGCGGACCTTGAGTGCTCAAATCAGAGAACTGGTTACGCATTTCGTTGAAGAGCCTGCAAGGATGCATCTGCACGGGCAGAAGCAGTCGAAGCGGGAGCAGCTGCATCTCAGTACAATCAGAGCGGTAACGTGCTGTGAATTGGGCAATGGATGGGAAACTGCCCTGTGGTTTAAATGCATCTCCTTGAGGTGTCAGACCAGGTGCAGGCTCCGCCGACTTTGTTGCAACAGCTGCATGTGCACGCGACGCGGCTTCTGCGGGAAAAGATCAAAGACAGCCAGGGCCTGGGTGGAATTAAGACTGCTCCACCCAGTACTCGACTGCTTTTCCCAACGTCAAGGCCAGCCCAACAGCAATGGCGAGCCGATTGGAGAAGATGCAGCCAAGGGCCATCCGAAGAATCTCGTCTCGTCTCGTCAGGCTCTGTGCAGCTTAGTTTCGCTCCTTCCGTTGCTCCAAGGTACACGCCGACTCCTTCCAAGTGCTCTGCAGCCCGCAAGCCCTCGCAGCCTTCCACCGAGGACTCAACAAAAATGGTGGGGACGCGCCGGGACGTTGTGCCTTTCGCCTTCTGCCAGGACCGGCCCTCGGCGCAAAGCGGACCCAAGACAGAACGCAGGAAGGCCGAGACGGTCACAGGCGGGAACATGGCTTAGAGGTCCACACTTCGGCTCCGTGGTTTCATTGAGCAGGCAGGGGCCGAGCAATTCCCCGCCACACGCAGGGCAAAGCCCCAGAAGCTTGGCAAAATTCTGGCGAGAATCTAACGGCTCAGTCTGCCGGTTCTGGAGCCCTTGCAAGGTCTGCGGGCATTTGCAACCGAGGTGGCGCAGTCCAGACTGAAGCTTCAAGAGCTGCAGATCCCAGGGACTTCTCCGCAAGTCCCACAAGGGGCACCTGAAGCTTGATGCTGTCTCGATACTGTCTCGAGCTGGGAGAATTTCAGGCGGCTTCTAGCCGAGAGCTGGTCTCCAATATCTTCAGCTTGATGCTTGTGATGCTTTGTGATGCTTGAGCAGAGTGTGAGACAGCCGCCCGGTCCCCTCTGTCTAATTCAAATTCTCATGGCCATGCTCCCAAGTTTGCGAGATGCAAGCAAACTGGCCGGAGAATTTCATAGCTGCCTCCTGCATATACCAGCTTGTAGCAACTGCAATGCCGGTGCAGAACACGGAAGTCAACAAGCGCTGGTGGTGCTTTCTGGCGGCAGCAGGTGCAATGACTCTGCAGGATGGGGAGAAAGTGAGAGATGGTGACAGGCGTGAGTTTAATGGTGCCGCATGTCAAAATGTAGCCATGACAGCGCATGCCGCTCGAAATCCTCAGCCACTGAAAAGATCAGTGGGAGCCAGAACTAGATCGGGCTAGCATGAGAATCACACATGTTTCCCTCGGTGACATGGTTGCGCTGCAGTTTCGTTCTGAAACAGGGTGAGAATAAGCAGAACAGGGCCACAGGATTCTGGTTTCCAGCACTTCCGCATGTCAGTGCAGAGCCTAAGCAGCAAACGAGCACCTAGAAGTCCATGCCCATTACCATTTCAGGAGCGACAAACCCATGACTCCCAACAGTACGTGGCGGAATTACAATTTGGACTCCAGGACATGCAGCAAGAGCACGACGTCAGGAGACATGCTCGAGACCCTGGAGGGAAGACGGTTTTAGGAGGCGGAATCGCAAGTTGCCCCAGAAACTTGCATGCATGAGCACGATTTCGGCAGGTGCGTGGAAATGCACGGGACTGTCCGAAACGACGACGTGCAACACGAACTATCGCATGGCACTCTGGCGGGAGGGCGATTTGCGACTTTAGAAAATTCAAAAAAGTCCAAGACCCCTTAGCGGCAGGACTTCGAAACCACACCAACGAGGCTCGAGAAGCCGAATGGCGTGGCTCCGATCGATTTGAAAGTTAGAATGATCACGGGACTTTTGCAAGCTTGATTCGTCAAGTTCAGAAAGTCTTTGCTTTTATGGACAGCGCGGAACTGTGGAAAGAATGTTGTTTTATGTTGTTTTTGGATGAAAATGCGCACTGCTGCAGAATCCTGGCGAGCGCAGGCCGCACATCCCCATAAACTCATCCCTGTACTCTCAAAAGCTTCATACTGTTAGTGTCATGTTCAACAAATCAAGTGAGTTGCATCCGGTGCGACGCAGTCGCGATGGCTGCTGCCATGACCGACACCAACAGTCCATGGACCTACAACGTCCTGTGTGGCCTTTGCGCTACAGGCGACAAGTGCTTCAACCACTTGTGGGTCTTCGTTCTCACGATGTGTAGTCTGTGTTCAGGAACGAAGCTTTCCGCTTGTCTTAGCTACCTGCTATGCGATGCATCTTCATGCAAGTCGGTTGTGTTGCAGCCTCGAAGACCGTGCCCTGGCTCGAGGCTTCTACTGTACAGGCGCGGGGCTTTTCCAGATGACGGTGCTGCCTTCCTTCATTTTGCTGGTCGGCGGGAGCAACTTTGACGTTGGCTTTGCAGAGGGCTTGCAAGGCATCCCCAGATTTAGCGATGCATTTGGCATTTGATCATGACTTGCCGGGCTGCCCGTGGTGGCCAGAGGGCGAAAGCGTCCCCAGGCCTCACCAACCTGATCTTCGCCTTACCAGTCGGATACATTGCCGATAAGTGGTCGAGACGGGCATGCATCAGGACAGCAGCACCAGACCCAGAGAACCAGTGTGTGACAGCTTGACATAGCTTGATGTCGATGTTAGCCTTTGGCCCGCAACCAGGATTGGCGCCAGTCTCTCCCTCCTCTCTGGCGCATGCTTGTTGCTAGCTGTTCTCTTGGCAACGGCCGACAATTCAACTGCCTTTGCGATCCTCTGTGCAGCTCTGGGTCTGCAAGGCAGCTACTAGTAGCTTTCTGGGGTCGTGAGCGGCGGACTGCGAGTAAGTGGGGCTCGACTGTGTCTCAGATCTTCAGGCATCTGTGATGGCATCATGAACGGACCACTGGTGGCCTTGATGGACGACTCGTGTCCTGCGGGACGCCGCTCAGACGTGGCTTGGGATGAACATGTTTACGTCAGCTTGAGGATCTTGAGGGATCTTGTCTTGCCCTCTTCACAGTCTTGCAGCCAGACTTTGGCTGCGAGGTGGAGACCATGAATGCCGTGGTGTATGAAGCTGCCTCGTCGGTCGGCCCGCTCGTCGGGTTGGTGGTCTTCCTCTACTCGGGCAACACGTGGTCACTAAGCTCCATGAAGCTCGTTATCGCTCTTGGTGTCCTGATATGTGTCTTGACGGCACCGCAGCGCTGCAACTGAGTGACATCATCTTTCCCTGATGTGTCTGAGGCCAACTGGCCATTTTCCCTTGCTTCTTCATGGACGACCGACGTGCGCTTGGGGAGTGCAGTGAGGCGGTTCATCTTCAGGAGCGTCTCGTGGGAGACTCGGGTGGAGCTCGGGAGCTCGTCGAGCGCAACCAGAGGGCGTCATGCTTCGGCTTGATCACCGTGGGCCGCGTTCGACTGGTTCTTTTCCTAAACGAAGTCATCCTTTGTTTGGGGGCGGGAATGACAGTGAAGTTCTTCCCCGTCTTCTTCAAGCAGGAGGGTCACATAAATCCAGCCCTCCTTCAAGCGGTTTTCGCTTCCCTTTCGGCTCTGACGGTCGTCTCGACGCTGATCTCCGCCCGCATCTCCAAGTGTGCAGGCCGCCTCCAGGTCATCATCCCATGCTGCTCGGCGGCTCAGTCTCCTTTTCGTGCTTGACTCCCGTCTGCATTGCGCTTGCCCTTGTTGAAACCCGGGCTCAACTCAGGCTACGCTGTGGGCATTACTTGCACAATTCTGCTTGGTTTGCTGAGACCGTACTACACCGTGCCTGGAGCAGCTTGGGTAGCTTAGAGACTGGTTGTGGTGTGCATGTCGGGAAGGCAGGCCAGAGGGACACCGGAACTGGCCAGATGGGGGTGCTCTGTTAGTGATAAATTGGTAAATATTGGTAACATCCTCATCGTACTATTGTGAGAGCAAGACGAATTCAATAGATCACCTTGTTGATTTAGTGCTGGAGTTGTTGGTCCAGGTCATGCTGCCGGTTTTTCTTCTGCGCTGCTCTTCCATGTGGGGCGCGTTCCCCCTCCTCGGATCCGTCATCGAGACCTGGCTGCAGTTTCAGGGTCATGCAATTCTGCTCATGCAGCGCGGCATGCCGCGAGAGGCCGACTACACCCCGAAGGCGCAGAGGGGGCGTTGGAAAGCCCTGGGCTCCATCACGGCAATGGGCTGCTTGACTGCGGAGGGGCGGGCAGGGCCGGGTGAAGGCACCGATGGAAGCAGAGAGCTTGACCAGAGCTTTGCTGGACCCAGCCTCGCTCGTCCGTAGCTTTGTGGGACTTGGTCGTGTGAGCAAAGCGGCTCGCTATGTGATCCACCGAACGTCTGACACAAGCCGCTGAGGCTGGTCTGGCAGCGCCGCTGTAGGCCGGAGAATTGCGGGCCTGCAAGGAGCCAAGCCTGTTCGTTTTGAATGCTGTTGCTGTTGTTTCAGTGCGAGTATTTGAGACAGCATGTGGCTTCAACCTGAGTTCTTAGACTGAAGATGATCGGCGTTCTGAGCCGAACATAACCCATATTCCGTGACACGCCAAATCTCTGATGTCCCAATGCATGCATTCTCCGATCAATCCAGCCGGTTTCGTAAGCCTTACTAAATCCGGAAACGCACTGGGAACAATCTCGTGCACCTGGCACAGGCGGTGCCCTGATCGATCACTTCGGCTACGGCATCACCTTCGCCATCACGGGCTGCTTGCAGTCTCTAGCTCTGCCGACGATGTGTGGCTCGGCTCTGCTCGTCATTGCGTGAAGTTGTGCGTGGGCGTGATCACACGGTGATCATTCAATTCTAGTGTGAAGGTGTTGTGGCTTTTGAGATTTGGAAGTCGACGAGTTGGGAGGCCTTTGAATGATTCCGGATCTTCCCAAGTCCCGCCGTCATACACTTGTGCGGATGTGACGGCGTGTGGCGTGGTTTGGTGGGCCAGTGGAGCCTACTCAGTTCGGGGCAGGGGTAGTCACGGTGAAGCGCTAGAAGCTTTCCAAGTGGGTCAGAAGGGACCTGCCCGTATCCGGGACCCTCGCAAGCTCTCACAGCAGAGGCAGCCTGATGCCGCTGGTCGCCAAAGAGTCGGAGTTGCTTGCAGCGGCGGACAGGCCAGGGAACAGGGATGACAGCTTCGCTCATCAACCCATCGTCCATTGTGGTTTCTGTCACGGTTAGAGACGGTGCCGATTCGCATTGCAGGTTTCGAACCGATTCATGGACACATTGTTGTCAAGCTTGCCGGATCCTGCTGTAGTCACAGCTGCAGTTTGTCAGGACGTGCGCTGACGACAGCACCAGCACCTCAGAGGATTTCATGCAGGGACAGCAAACTATTTAAAACTCGACTGTCAGGGTTTTGGCAGGATACTTTTGCTCCCAACATCTTCTTGCTCTGCAATCTCCTGTGCTGCTAGCTTTGCTTGTGAGCTCTGCTTCCCGTCGAGGTCATGCATCCGAGATTTCGATGCAGGATGTCTGAGATCCCTGTCAAAGGCGGAGATGATCGTGCAGCCTCAATATTACGCACTCACATGCAAGCATCAAAAAGGGTCGAGTTCTTCATTTGAATTATCTGCAAGTGCATCCGTAGCGCTTTGGTGTTCATGCACTCTCTTTGCCGTTGCCGTACAGTGGATCCCTTGAGTCCTTCTTGAGTCCTGTTAGATCTGAGCAGTAGAGTGCCCTCCGGCGAAAACATGTTCCGCGGAACGATTCTGCAGTGAAGCCCTTCAGTTCAGCTTTGCTTCCTTGCCTTTAGTTGGCACCGGAGCTGTCGACCTGGGGAGCAGACCTGCACATTGGGGCGCTGATGGCTTCGAAGCCTTTGCTTGCACCACCTCCCGGCGAGAGTGATGTTCCAGACCTTAACTCCTGGCTTGGTGAAGACTTTTTCGGTGCACAAGTAAGGGAGATGAGACAGACTGGAGCATCCCCCGAAGAGTTTCCTGGACAGGACTTTGCAGGGCACGGCCGGCTGCACGCCCCAAATGGTTTTCCAGATGCTGCTCTTCGAGGTCAGGTCCGCGACCGGACGCTTCTGCAGTTCCCTCGGCTCCACTCCTTTCCTGCACCGCCACAACCTCAAGATCACAACGATGAACTAGATGAGCTGTGGGTTTGCAAGCAGTGCCGTAGCACAGATTATGGTGGGACCGTTGGAGTGACCTCTGGTTCTGTTTTGAGGTGCGGCTCGGCCGAGCTTTATGATGCAAATCGGCCGGCTACGGGAGTGGAGCATCGGCATCTCCTTCGCCGCAATCTTCGGTGTCTTCTGCTTCGTCTATATAAGGCAAGGCAAGGGCACAGGCATCCCACGACCTCACGACAGTGGAGATGGAGACGAAGGCCGGGCTGAGAGCGAAGCACCCACGAATGATCCTTTGGTCACACCACGCCGAGTAGCGAGGTCGGAGCCAGAGACCACCTTGGCAGGAAGCAGCGAAGAGCACAGAGAGCCCAATCCAATGATGTACGACAGGCTGCTCGTACCTATGCTGAGGACGAGAGGCAGCCAGCTGGAGATTCAAGTGTGCTGCGTGGTCTTCGACATGCCCTTCGCAACACAAGTCATTCAGACACCGACCTGGAACACCAAGAAGGGACCCGAGCGCGGCATCAAGTGGAGAGGCGGAGCACCACCTCCCCCACCGAAGTGGACATACTCCAAGGACAGCTGATGGGCACCACCAGATCGGTGACGGTGCCATCGAAAGACACAGTGCCGTCTTTCGTTCTGTGCTGGGGCGACCCACTGATGAGGACGGCATCAAGGAGCAACTTGACATGTGCATGAGCGCTGCCATTTTGGCAGTGAGCAGCAGCATTCACGCCAGAGGAAGAAGTAGCCTACTACAGGCTGTGTTCGGCAAGCTTCCCCGTTTTCCAGGTGATCTTCTCTCTGTCTGATAGTGCTGCTTTGGTGATATCAGACTATCACGTGTTGACCGAACAGCTGAGAACAGAAGCTTGCCAAGTGGTGCATGAGATGGCTGCTTCATCCGTGATCAGGCGAGCCTTGCTGAAGCGGACGGCCACCTCCAGAGCCAGCGACGACGAACTACTTCCCGGCTCACTGGTGGCCTCCTGGCGGTGGAACCTTAAGGCTCGTGGCCGCAAACGTGGTGGACACATCTTTGGGCGACCCGTGGTCAAGGATGACAGGAACGTTTGGATTCAAAGCGGCGGCTGTCCGGTTCAGGTCACCCACGAGCAGCTGAGACCAGCCATCGGCGTCGAGATGTGGACGCCCAGCCCTCAAGACGTCGAGATGCTCAAGGAAGGTGGCACGCGACTTCAACAAGGCATAGAGAACCTGGACCTCCTGTTGAAGAACCGTTGAACCCCAACGTACTCGCTCCACCTGAACTTCTCGGCACTTCGCCGCCTGATGGCCTGGTGAGGGCGAAAGAGGTGAACTCTGTCAACTACCAGCGTTAGGACGGGATGCGCCACCCACCTGAGCAACCTGTGCAACAACAACAAGAGGAGCCAAGGTCACAGCAAGAGTTTGCTTTTCCTTCGGCTGCAGTCGGTGATGACAATGCAGGTGACCAATCAGCCGCGCGTCAGAACATACACGTCTTTTCTCCCCGGTAGCAGCAAAACATCTCGCAGTTTGGAGATGGACCAGAGAGGCGCGACCAGGACGGACAAGGTCAAGGTCCCAGGGACCCGCGGTACCACGAACTCCTTAACTACAACCTCGGACTCCAACGCGACCGTCAACACCACGTGCGCCGGCAACTCCGAGAAGAAGGGCGTCTTTACAGCGAGACCAACTTTTGGACAAAGCACCTTCGACACGAAGGGCAGTTCAGACCTCCTCCTCGCCACCGACACCGCCGGTACTTGAGCCCGCGACGCCCTCCGGTACCTTCTCTGCTGCCAGCTACCACCTACACCAGTTCCTTCTGAAGTTCCTGTTTCTCCTTTAGTTCCCTTTTCTGCTGAGATGTACGGCTCAGCTGAGTATACGGTGCCCCTCTTGATGACGGGCAACCTGGTGACACTGCTACGGCTACAGCTTCGAGGCCACCTGAAGGCACTACAAGCGCTGCTGCCACAGACGAGACCCAGCAGGTCCTGGACGACAGTCCTCCACAAGTGCCTCCCACCAAGAAGGCACACACGGCGCTCAAGACGTCAACCAAGAAGTCGAAGAAGAAGGAGGAGGTTCACTCAATCCTCCTCACCCACTTCGTGCTCGAAAACCTCTACGAGATCTACAAGCGAGAGTCCGGCTGGGATGGCTCACCTGACCACCGCCTTCACTCTCCTTGCGTTGCTTTTCGCTGCTGTGCCGCTTCGAGCTGAAGGGGTGACGTGTCTTCTGACCCTTCGGGTGACGGGGACAATGGGCTGGTCAATGAATTGACTCGTCAGGAGAGAAAGGCCATCCATCGGACGTGAAATTCCACGGCGGAAGCTGGTCAGCGAGTACCCGACAGGCTGAGCAGGCTGAGAGCATCAAAAGTGATCCTGTGCTGCGGAAGAGGATCATGCCCTCAAGGAACGCTTACCGCGATAAGAAACGTGGTGCTGGCCCCGTCGTGAAAGCAAAACGCGGGACTGTGATCCAAGGGTGTCACGACCCTGACCTTGGGATGCTTGATTGCTCGAATCCCACACCGACTCGACTTGCAGAGTTTGTGATCTACGAGATTGCTTGCGCTGGCTACAACCGTCGCTTCCTCAATCAAGAACAAGACGAAGTGGAAAGTCTGGTCAGGCGACGTAAGCATGGCCTTCCTGCAAGGCCAGCCTCAAGAGAGATATTTGCCAATCTACATGATACCCCCTCCAGGCCCCCTCGTGACGACATCCAGGGCAAGGCCGGGACTTTCCTTCACGAGCTTTATTGGATCATCGGCAACATCTACGACCTTTGCAACGCGCCGCGCACCTGGATCAACCACATAGTGAAGAAGCTTCGGCAAGCCGGCTTTAAGCGGCACAGGCTGGACCGCACCGTCTACTACAAGTGCGACACCAATGGCGAGCTCATCATTGTCCTCCTCTTCCACGTGGACGACTTTCTCGTCGCGTTGCGCGAAGACCACAACTCTAACTTCGACGGGCTCCTGGAGATGTTCGCCTGGGGACAGAGGAACCTGCCCGACGAGGGCGACCTTGTCTTCAAGGGTACGGAGGTGAGCCTCAAGCTCATCAACGGCGAGTACAGGATCCTCGTGACGCAGAAGGCCTTCGTGAACAAGCTCCAGAAGGGCAAGCAACGAAGAGGATGAATCTCTGAGACAATCAAGCTGAGCTCTGACGAGCTTCGAGAGTACCACAGCTGCGCAGGAAGTCTTCAGTGGCTTGCTGGGTGCACTCGACCGGACATCGCCGCGACCGTCTCCTTGAACAACTTGGGAACAGACAACGGGCCAACGCAGCTCAAGGCGACTATGTCAAAGACAGCGCAGAGGACGGCTTGGTCTTCAGAGGCGTAGCCTTGAACTACGGGATAGTCATCGTGGGCTACTCCGACTCTAGTTGGGCCAACGCCCCTGGCGGCAAAAGCCAGATGGGAGTGATTGTCGCGGTCACAAGTCCTGAATGCCAGGAAGTTACTACGAAAGCTACGCTCGAGAAGCCCAAAACGAGTTAAAAGGTCCACATTAGCTCAGCGGCCAATGCCATGGATGACGGCGTCGACAGACGAACCTGCCTGAATGCCTTCCTTTCTGAGTTGGTGCGCCCAGACTCGATTGTACAGAAGCCTCCAGGTGCACTTAAGCAGCTTCAAGTGGGATCACTCAAGCAGCTTCAGGTGACGGATTGTAAATCCCCCTACGACGTTGTGATCAGCGAGAATCCTTCTCTTGAAGAGAAGAGGACCCTGATCTCTGTGAGATCCATACAGGACGTCATCAGTCCGCACCAGTTCATTGTGTCCCGACAGATCTGACCCTCGCTGATGTTTTGACGAAGCAAGGTGCCATCCTTCGCGAAACGTTCTGCAAGTGGATGAAGTGCCCCATAGTGAAATTCCAAGGAGAGTGAACACGAAAAACAAAAATACGCCAGTGTGAATTATCTGCAAGTGCATCCGTGGCGCTTTGGTATTCATGCACTTCCTTTGCCGTTGCCGTACAGTGGAGCCCTTGAGTCCTTTTAAATCTGAGCGGAAGAGTGCCATCCTGCGAAAACATGTTCCGCTGAGAGATCTGCAGTAATTAAAATTCTTCAGTTCAGCTTTGCTTGCCTGCGTTTAGACTTCACGGGCTGTTCGGGTTCGACCTCGCAATTCCCTCAGTCGTGTTGAAGACGCCGCATGTTGGTCAAGACATATCAACTCCCTTACTTCGAGTTTTGGCCTTTGATCACATGGTTATTCGTGATAGGAAGCTCCGGGGCTGCGATCATGGCCTCTTTGCAATGCTTTTCGTCGTGTTCTACCGTATCTGCTCAAGTTCCACGTACATTGGGCCTCAAATCCATCCAGATGCACATGTGAGTATTGAGGTCAATGCAGGGAGCCGATCGATCTTTCGCAAAGGAAGTCTTGAAAACGAAAGAAGGCAGTGCCAAAGGCCGTAGTGGCAAGATCAGCAAAAGTTATCTCGAGCTCCAAAGAATCGACGTTGCACTTGGGAGTGCCATGGCCCCTACCGACTTCGAGGCCTCCGAGCTGCTGGGCTTGGACCAGGCCAGGACTTTACTGTCCTTTTCAGACTTGGCTGCTTAGTTGCTGGGCTGTTCGCGATGTCCAGTGAAAGGACGCCTGCCGGACGGTGCTCGGGGACCTGTGCGGTGCCTCTCTGCGACCTGTCGCACCTTGGCTCCCAGGTCGTGAGGAGCAGCGCAGAGAAGGGGCTGCTGCGGGCTTCGAATGGGCGTCGGGTCGAAGAGTCGAAAAATTGAAATCCTTCCCACATTCCTGGAATCGGTGACGGTGAGAGTTGATGCATTGTTCCAGTGGCAATGCCAAGGAGCTGGAGTTCAAGTCGTTCCACGACTGCGCCTACTTGACGGCGAAGGTGAAACAGTGGTGTATCGTTGCAGAACGGGCATCTGCTTCTGGCATTTGCTTCGGTGTTTTGATCATTGATCAATCTTTTGTTTATTTGTCCTCTGCCAGGCTTTGGGTGTCCAGGTCCGTTTCACACCAGCAGATCCGTCACAGGCGCGGGTGGATGTGGTGTTTTTGCACCTTGGAAGCACTTGCTGAGGTATGCTGACAGCAAGCCAGCCAGACCGCATCCATCAAACCTCTGATTACCAGCATTCCGAGCGACGTCAAGGGAATGAAGTGTTTTGTGTCCGCACGATGCCCTGCTACGGAGTGACCGAGCTTGAGGGTAGACGGATGCTGCAAGCAAAGTACTCCGCAGTCTTTGAAGTGTTTTTATTGTCGCTGCTAGCAGAGAACTGCCTGGAAGCTGTTATTGCAAGTGGGAGAAGAGGGCATTGAACAAGGGATCGTGTCACACCTGATCCAGTCCGAGCTGTCCAAGCAACTTTCTGTTCGATCGAGATGTTCCTTTCCCCACCACGATAAAGGAAACACTGGCCTGGCAAGCTCCGTGCATCACACCCTTGTACGATCCCAGCACATGGTCCTGGTGCCTTGAAAGAAGGAGGGCTGTCGCGCCTAGGACGAAGAAGAAGAGGGACAGAGAGATGCGGATAGTCACTTCCGGCCTCTGGTTCTTCCGAGACGCACTGCAAGATCAAGCCTTGATAATGAAAATGGGTGAACTTGGAGGATTCGCTTGTGTGTAGATGGAAGATAGGCGTTTCAGATTTCAATGGCCAAAGCCAAAGCAGATTGATGAATGACATCGGATCTGCTTTCCCACGCCTCTTGCCGTGGAAGCTTGATTCAAGAAGCTTTAGAGCCTACGCAACTTCAAGGTACAACGACGGCGAAGGCTTTGCGCAGTACAGTGCCGGCCCGCTGCCGGAGGGCCTGCAGTGGAGTCACCATAGCAAGGACGTGTCTTCGGCTCAATTGCATTGGGGCACAGGTGTTGTCTGAGTAGGCTGGTCTAGGAGTCCAGGGCTTCTGGTGCTCAGGTGGTCCTGATGCTGGGGGAGCCTTCGGACAAGTACGGCGGCGGACGGTTTAGAGCCGTTGGCATCAGCTATGAGACCTTAGGCGCGAGGCGAGTGCATTTCCGAAGTCCAGGCACAGCTGGTGGACACATTTGCACTGTGCAGGCCTTGACATACAGTTCAGAGAGAGCAACTGGAACGATGAGAAGAATCCCATGGCGTTCGTCTCCATTTTCCCGCGCCTGGATCCTTCCCATGGCCTTTGCCAGCATCTTGGCTTCAAGGCACAATCATCAGGAACCCAGCGTCCGCCGAGCGCTTTGTCTGCTCTGCTTTGCCACACGGCCCCAGGATCTGTGGCAAACTGGCATCGTTTAGATGCGGCCTCTGCAAGCAGAGATCGTATTGCAGTTCCAGTTGTCAGAAGGCTGACTGGACAAAGCACCAGGGAGCCGCTTGGTACAGAGGACAGTTTGTAGTTCTGAGGGACTTCCGTACTAGTTCTGTTGACAGCTTCTTCTCCTTGGTAAACGCATTCGCCCTAAGAAGCAACCTCTCGTACAATGCTATAAAAGACAGCCAGAAAAAGCCCATTGCACTGAAATGGCTTCCGATGTCGCTCCTCGTTCTTGCCTCCCAGCAGACTTCATGAAAGTTGAACTTAGGACTGTCCCGGGTTTCTGGAAAAGAAAGCTTCGCTGCGCTGGGAGGGCGAACTGATGCTGCCACGCTGCCAGCAGCTCTCGCGGAAGCTCACATCGACACTTTCCGAGGCCACAACATGGAGTCCTGCCGCCATCTCTTGCACCCGCATCTTGGCCAGGTGTTTCTGGACAGCATGGACTGATCCGACGAGTGCACTGCAGCGCCAACGCTGTTCGGCTGCGGATCACGCTTCCGCTTCCGTCTCGGTCACCGCTGCAAAATGACCGTCAGCAGCCAAGCAGGCAAGAATCCTCTGGGTTTCGTGTTCCTGATGCGTTGTGCAGCGCCCAACATCGGGCTTCTGGATCTGTCTGGACTGCGAAACACTGCAGGCGAGTAGTCGTTCATGCGAAGGGTGGCTTTCATTGACTTCGTCGTGGCTCCTTTGGGCTTCAGTTGGCTTTCGTGGCTACTCTTATGTGCCAGACTTCAACTTACATTTTAGACATTGCCTCAGCAGATACCAATCACTGAGCAGTACAACAAAAATGTCTAGCTCAGGTGGTTGATTTTGCGCACTAGCCAGTAGCCTGGGCGAAAGTCTTGCAAAGCAGGGCTCATGGTCGCAGCCTGCCTGGAAACCATGCAGACTTCGCAACCTCATCAGAAACAGAAGGATACAGGGTTTGGAAGAAAGTCGCTGACCCCTTTCATGTTCTGGGTGTTCTTTCTGCACCTTTCGGTTCGCAGTCCACATGCAGGAGTCCCCCTGGGATTTCATGGAGACACGGATCGCCCAAGCAGAGGATGTATTGCATCTTTCGAAGGGGCTTGTCCATTTCGTCTGAATGCCTGCTTTGAGATGCAGTTTTCGAGGAGGCCACACAGCGTCTGCGTCGGCAACTGGCCATCCACCCGCCTGTGCTGGACACAGTCACGGAATCGTGGCAGCATGTGGCAGCAGTATGGGGTCCGGCAATCGAACATCGAGCATAGAAATCACAGTGCACAGCCGCAGTCCCGAGTGCAAAAAAGTACTCAGGTCCGCCGAAGTGTTAGGTGTTTTTCTGCCAGGAACAGCTCGGCCTCCTGCGGCGGCACCAGAAGGAGCTGAAGGACTGGACTCTGGAGAGCATCGCCCAGTCTTTTCTCGACCGCTCCAATTCCGCTGCTTGGGAGCTTGCGGTGTTGAGGCCGGAGATGTCTGCCTTGAAATCCCAGGTAGAGGCCCTGAAAGAGGAGAACGGGCATTTGACGAGCCAGCTCGGCGACGCCCAGAGGCGTGAAAGTGAGGTGCAGCAGATGATCGGCCGTGCAAAGAGCCGGAACGGGCTATTGCTCTTGGAAGTGGAAGAGATGAGGCAACAGTTGGAAGCTCAAAAAGGTATCCAGGAGCTGGCCGAACGACTACGGGATGAGTTGTGTCGGGCAGAACGTGCTGCCACTGACGCTGAGATGGAGTGTGAGTCACTGCGGAAGCAGCTGGAAGGATCCGGACAAAGACAGTCATCTGATACGGATGCAGATGACAACACAGAGGAGCTGCGTGAGCGTCTAATGGAGATGCAAGAGGCACTGAATGCGGCCAGAGACCGTGCAACTGATGCCGAAATGGAGTGCGAAGACCTGCGCAAACAGCTGCAGCTGGGACAAACTGCGCGGGCATCTGCGGAACGCGAAGGGGATGACGACTCGCATCTTTTTGAGAAGTTGGCAGAGTTACAGGAACAACTGGATGTTGCCAGGGATCGCGCCACTGACGCTGAGATGGAGTGTGAGTCACTGCGAAGGCTGCTGGAAGGATCCGGACAAAGACAGCCAGCTGATACGGATGCAGATGACAACACGGAGGAGCTTCGCGAGCGTCTCATGGAGATGCAAGAGGCACTGAATGCGGCCAGAGACCGCGCAACCGATGCCGAAATGGAGTGCGAAGACCTGCGCAAACAGCTACAGCTAGGACAAACTGCCCGGGCATCTGCGGAACGCGAAGGGGATGACGACTCGCACCTTTTTGAGAAGTTGGCAGAGATACAGGAACGACTGGATGTTGCTAGGGATCGCGCCACTGACGCTGAGATGGAGTGTGAGTCACTGCGGAAGCAGCTGGAAGGATCCGGACAAAGACAGCCAGCTGATACGGATGCAGATGACAACACAGAGGAGCTGCGTGAGCGTCTAATGGAGATGCAAGAGGCACTGAATGCGGCCAGAGACCGTGCAACTGATGCCGAAATGGAGTGCGAAGACCTGCGCAAACAGCTGCAGCTGGGACAAACTGCGCGGGCATCTGCGGAACGCGAAGGGGATGACGACTCGCATCTTTTTGAGAAGTTGGCAGAGTTACAGGAACAACTGGATGTTGCCAGGGATCGCGCCACTGACGCTGAGATGGAGTGTGAGTCACTCCGAAGGCAGCTGGAAGGATCCGGACAAAGACAGCCAGCTGATACGGATGCAAATGACAACGCGGAGGAGCTGCGCGAGCGTCTCATGGAGATGCAAGAGGCACTGAATGCAGCCAGAGACCGCGCAACCGATGCCGAAATGGAGTGCGAAGACCTGCGCAAACAGCTACAGCTAGGACAAACTGCCCGGGCATCTGCGGAACGCGAAGGGGATGACGACTCGCAACTTTTTGAGAAGTTGGCAGAGTTACAGGAACAACTGGATGTTGCCAGGGATCGCGCCACTGACGCTGAGATGGAGTGTGAGTCACTGCGGAAGCAGCTGGAAGGATCCGGACAAAGACAGCCAGCTGATACGGATGCAGATGACAACGCAGAGGAGCTGCGTGAGCGTCTAATGGAGATGCAAGAGGCACTGAATGCGGCCAGAGACCGCGCAACCGATGCCGAAATGGAGTGTGAGGACCTACATCGGAAACTCTGCAATTCAGCTGTGCAGCAGCTCAACGATAAAATGGTTCTGCAAGATGGCAAGACGCAGCGGGAGCTGGAGCTTGAGAAGCAGATTGCAGATTTGATGGGCGATTTGCGTAAGTCCTAGGGCCTAGGGCACCCTGCCAGCCGAGTCTGCCTCGTCCTGGACTGCTTGAGCACAGGTACTGTGAGCAGCCAAGGAGGCGCAGAAAAAAAACACAGTCAGCGTGGTGGACTTACAGGCTCGAATGCTGCGACTGATGTGCTTCTGCCCGATGCTAGGCATCTTTTTTCTCGTGGCTGTCTGTCTGTCCAACGATCCAAGAGCCTTTCTTCGTACTTTCAATGCAGCACCTAAGACCTAAGGCCAGTTCTGCAAACGACATTTTGGCCTGTTTTGGCAAGATTCTTGTGATTTAGCCAGGCTCCGAAGATACCATTCGATGTTTCGAAGCTCACCTTCCAGGGGTTCTTGTTCCAGCGCAGGATCCGAAACGTATTCCTGCTTTGAGCTGACTGAATGCTCGAACGACATAAGGCAGGCAGGTTCATGTAGCCCCAGAGGGTGCTGACGTCACATGTAGCAACTGCCCACACCCCCATCCCCCCAATTTTCGGGAGTTGAATCGCGCGGCTGCGGGAAGGATATTCGGGGAGTCATTTTGCATCGACATGTCACTTCACTCGCTGAGACATGTGTTGAGGTGGCAAGATGCCAGCTGATTCGCAGCATCGGCTTGATTGGTCGAGCGCAGAGCCAGCATCTAAGAGGCTAAGATCCCACATCACGGACACAAGGTTGTTCGTAGCTGATGGTATTTGGACACATCTATCGTCTGCTGAAGGCAAACCCGCACAGCCGACAGTGAATTCTATCACCTCGGTTTCGGTCGATGGCCCTGCTTCGCCTAGAAGTTCTTGCGTTTGTGTCCGCATTGCTGCTTCAGGGTGTTTATGTGCAATTCTACGACATCTTTGCTACCTCCTCTGGGCCTGCCAACATCACGGCTTCAGCCGCAGAGGCAGAAGTAGCGGTGGAAGTTCGGGAATTCCTTTCGGCTGATTGTGATGGGCCGCCTGCTCGCCTGTGGCACGTGGTGCCCTTCAACCCTGCTTGCATGGCACTGCGGCCTCAGATGCAAAAGCCGGGAAAGACAAGCCACGAAGCATTGGCCTCTGCACCAATGCTCTACGGGCGAGTTTCATGTGACACTCTGCGCGATGCAGAGGGAGGCTTCGTGGAGATTTGCTCTGACGAAGACTGCAGCGAGGATGGCTGCCAAAGAGTCTCTGTCGTTCCCGAGGGAGAGTGCGGCACCAGCTTCACAGGCTTTGCTGGGGCGTCCTGGCGGTGCATCAAGAGCACAGATATCCCGAAGTGAAATGAAGCCATCAGGAGCAAAATAATTCCCCCATGGCCTTGCATCTTGTGCTTTCGCACAGCATCTGTGTACATCAGTTTTGCTGCATCATTCCGAACTCGCAACATTTGCTTGCCGGCATATAGCCAACAGCTGCGCAAGCAACTCCTATCTCTCCCCTCAGCCACGCATGCCTTCTGCAAGCTGCCAGTCTGCAATGCCCCCCCAACCCCGAAGCTCAAAACAGGTCTGAAGCCCTCGAAGACGTAACATCTCCCTCTCTCATACCGACTGCATGGGGTGGTTCATGGCTGCGACGAAATCCACCAAGGCCCCGTCACGTACGGGTAGAAGGCAGCTTTGATCCTTGACAGACTCTTGCCATGTTTTATCGGTTCGTGCTCGTGTGAGATCCCTACTTTGTTCATCCGCCTAAGTGTTTGCGTTGGTGTCTGGTGATTTGTCAGGTTCTGCACATAAAGCAGGGCCGAACCACGTTTAGAGCGCAACGATTTACATGGAATAGGTGACATGTTGATACAACAGACAGAGGTTTATCAAAGACACGATTCGTGTTTCAAAGAAGGCCTTCTGCGCGCAAGGGCCTTGTAAGCGTTTCCAGGCCGGCCATGACCCGGTCCTGTCCGCGGGCACGGGCGTGCCAAAGAGGCCGAGCCCTCGGCAGAGATTTGATAGAATGCACAAATGGAGGGAGATACTCTGATACTCTGATACACAGTTTGCTGGCACATGCCACTACATGATGAAATCACTTCAGAAGCAACTTCTTGGATTGCCACCTTTGCATTCGCTGCAAGCTTTCTGAACCATCGCTAGGCGAGCTGCAGCCGGCAGGACCGCACATGCAACCTGGAAGTGGCGGAGAAGAACCTGGAGGCTGCTGTCCATGAGTCCATCGTTTTCCCAGGCGAAGCCCTGGCGTCGTCTGGCATTCCTCGAACGATTTTTTGCAGTTTGCGTGTCCGTCCTCTCCGGACAGTGTCGTGTTGGCCTTCCACCTGGTCGCGGTGAGCTGAGCTCCGCCTGGAAATGCGACATTCTGTCCGGACGCCGACACTTGTTGCTGGGTGATGTCGACGTATGACACTGACAGTGCTTCGAAGCTATGTGCCAGCCATGTATGATGTATGAAACGATTAGCATGACATGCCAAGGCAGCAGAAGCAAGTCTGTCTCTTGATGGCACTGTCCTAGCCACAGTGTGTGCAAGTGCCACGCTTATCTGTCATGCGAAGAACAAGATGCCGGAGAGTCGGGCTGGCGAGTTGGGCCAATCCCAGCTACCACACCGGTACATGGATTAGACTTGTCGGCAGTCAAGGTACACGACCTTGGAGGCAGCAACTTCTCCGCTGCCATCACAAGGTCATGTCCTCATCGTCCACCACCTATTCGGCGGTAAGGCGACTTCTGCCTTGCATCAATGGAAGAGGTCTGGTGGTCTCAGCTTCGTTGAGTTCTACGCTCCTTGGTGTGTGGCCCCTGATACAAAGCATGAGTACAGTTTTTGCAAGAGACTTCCGCTGCCCCTGGACATGCCTGGACTGCATGTGAGGTGGCCACTGCAAGAAGCTGGTCCCAGAATGGGAGAGGCCTGCTGAGCTTTGCTTCACGTCTGGGCGAGTCTTGGAATTCTTGCGACTTCTTTCGGTATCTTCTTTCGGCATCTTTTGACCTGCATGGGCTTGGCTGAGCGGCTCAGTTCATGGAAACTTGATTCAGCTTGACCTTCGCAGGACCGCAGAGCTGTGCAGAGATGATGGAATCTTGGTGGCCAAGGTGCTGCACCCAGTTCCGGGAGTGTCATGCAATATCTTTTTTCTAGTCTATGGGCCTTAGGTGCAGGACGGGTGCACCTCACCAGTGGTCGACAGTCTTAGGGCCTTAGGGTTAACCTCTTTTCTTCACCCTGCAGCTCGCGCAGAGCAGGAGGCCAAAAGTCTACGGGCAATAGCCGAGAGGGAGCTTGAGACTGATCCACTGCCTCTCGAGGTTGACTCCATCGCTGAAAAGGCTCTAGCGCAACAGCACGAGGTGCAGCTTGAGCCTCGAGGGTCGAGGAGCATCTGCTTGTGCCTCCGACTAGATGCAGGCATTGGATAGCAACATCAGAACCTTCAGCACGGGCCCAGGTCGTTCCCAACTCTGAGACTCTTCCGAGGCAGCCCGAAGGCCACCAGATCGTGTGCGATTTGAAAACCTGCGAAGCATGCAGCCAGAGCTAGAGCAGCATGTGAACAAGTAGGCTGGGCGACGAGGTCAGGGCTCCACAAGGTCTCGAGGGCAGCTTGTGTCTAAAGAAGGTGTTGGCGTGGGGGCACGGCGGGACAGTCGGGAAGTCACGCCTGCACTGATCCTTCCCCGACAGCTGCATATGGCTTTCGGAGAGGGCGCAAAGTGAAGCTGCAGGTTTTGGTTTCTGCTTCTTTCTGCCGTTGTCGGCAGGTTTCCGTCAAGTACGAAGGTCCTCGCACTGCTGCCAAAATGGCAGAGTGGGTCAAGGCACATCTTGTGCAGTGATGCAGGAACTCTAGAGGCTCATACTCGTAGACTGACACTCGTAGATGCTCTAGAAGCTCTTGCGGTCTGGATTTGCGAACCCAAACCCCCGACAGCAGTTTACTTTTGTGAAGAGCACGATGCAGGGTTGTGGTCACACATATCAGCATGCTCATACACTGCTTTCCCTGCAGGCCAAACAAAACGAAGACCTGGTCCAACGTGGGGCTCTTTGCATGAGTGGTATGTGCGCTGTTAAAGCTAGGCTTGAATTTACATGGCTGGGCAAGAATGCTTAGGCTCGAGCTTGAAGTTGGTAGCTTACGTAGAGATCCTCGTCTGACATGGTGTGGTTGCGGGGCGTGCTGGCCGTGTTCGGCTGTGTGCTTGCAAGGGGGCGTGAGGCCTCCATCGCAGCAACCGGGAACCCGCATATGTCCGAGTGTCCAGGTGAAGGCTGCGATTGCCCGGCACAAAAGCAGCTGGACCTGTCCCTGATGAATTTGGTACCCTTCCAACCGGTGCAGGCGGACTCTTTCCTGGGCATGGAAAAATACGAAACGAGGGGCTTGGAAGTGAATCTCTACAACTTCAAACAGCCGGCGCGACTCTCCGAACTCCAGCTGCCTTTCAAGTTGCTGCTTCTCAAAACCCTTGATCTCACTGACCTACATGTCCTAGAGGTTTCTAAGGAGCAGGCACAGGACTCTTGGTTCCCAGGATACGAGTGGTCCGTGCTGGTGTGCGGCCGCTGTGACGGCCGTCACTTGGGCTGGAAGTTCGTGCCTGCACGATCCGGCAGTGCCTTCTATGCCCTCATCGTGGAAGCGGTGGAGGGGGAGGGGGAACGACTCGCAGAGGCCAACGGCAAGCTCCTCGCGGGCCTCCGCGCTGTGGGGCAGCCATTGGCAGCCCTTGGACTAGCGGCTTCAGCCCTGCAATCGCTTCTGGACGCGTAGAGATGCGCAGTGCCAGGGCATGTACATAAATCCGCGCGAACTGCGCAGATGTCTCGAGCCCCGGAGATGAGAGCACACCGTCGCAACACCCCTATCCGCCCTTGATGTGCAAGCTGAGGAGTTAGAGTTCCAGGAGTCTCGAATGGCATCGAATGGCTAAGGACTGCCGGCTTCTTCGGAGGAAATCTCAGCTTGGGCCTCTCAGAAGCCGGTCGCAGTGCTGGGGCCAGCAGCCAAGACAGAACGGAGGAGTGCAAAGGCGAGAAGCTTTGCGCTTTGCCGTGCTTTTTGAGTTTTTCCGAGGCTCCTGGAGGGTGTGGTCGAGAGCAGCGTCTTGCTTCAAGCTTTGGAGGACGGACAAACTTGGAGATCGTTGGGCGAGTTTGGAATTTAGTGACCATGCAGGATGCATCGTTCACCTTGAACCCTTCGGCCGCAGGAGGCTTCGTGAAAGTGAGAGTGAGAGGGGCTGAGAGGCACTGCACTTTCCCGCAGGCGAGGTGCCCATTGGCATCGTGGAGTCGACAAGCCCTGCACTCCTGGAGAGTCTAGGCCGGCGGGTGTTTTTGTTTTTCGAGCAGCGGTACGCTTGCCGCTGCCCCAGCCTGCAGGCTCGACAGGTTCCGGGCCGAGGCCGACGCTGCCCTGCGCGGCGCTCCTCAGACCCGCTCATACCCCTCAGCCTCGGACGCGTTTCACAGTAACCATCCAAAAGGTCGCTCTGCTGCGCAGTTTCGACTTCGAAGAGAAGGCGGGTAGCTTTTTGAGGAGCACCGTCACATGAGCCAAGAGCGCTACATTTTCCCGCAGATTCAGACACGAACGAACGCCGCTCCAAGGTGTCGGTTTTCACTCCGCAAGGCAGCTGGCCCAACAGCTTCGTGCGGCGCCCTGCTGAGGGGTTCGCATCGGATGCCAGAATCTCAATCTAGGGCTGTCGGCTGTCGTGAGAACTCATCCTCGGGCTTCTCCAGAACTCGAAAACAAACCTTCTTGACTCGTCTGAGGTGCTAGCACAGGAGTGAGGGCAATACGACCTCCTTCCAGTTCTGTTGCAAGTGCCCTGGCGCCGAGGAGGCTTTGATGTCATGGATAGCAGCGAAGCGGGTGCCGGTCGCGTGCTTGGTCTGCAATCCTTCCGCCGAATTTCTTTGCTTTGGCAGATGTCAGAAGACAGTGCAAATGTCTCTTCTTGAGAGGCGCTGATCCCAGGATCGGAGCAGACGGTGCGGACCCATGCAATGGAAGTGCACGACATTGGTCTACATACCCGCAGATGAAGGTTTTCTCGATCACTTGAGTTTGAGTATGCGTCCGCTCTGCGGACATTAAGCGTAAGACTCTTGACATGTGGCCACGTGTGATCTTGTTGCCGGGCCGGGAGCTTTCGCTCAGGAGAAGTTCTTCTTGCAGGACATCGATCCCGGAAATGGCTTAGTGCTTTACTTCGGTGGCGGGCCTGGAGATCGCAAGATGAACTCCTGCCAGGATGGAGCCAAAGCCCTCGACTTCCCTGCTTTTGAGGTGAAGACGAGCAGCTCCGCCGCGATCTCCACGTTGCTTGCACGGAATGCATTCAATTTTGGGTTGGTTGGAAGTTTAGGGAAGACCTCGGACTGCTGTGGCCTATTGTCTGCCCCACCTTGGGTTTTGTTGGTGCGCTGGTGCCAAGCGGCGATCTACTCTTACAGACCTTGCAGAGGCACCGAATGCAACAGAATTTTGCATTCTTCACAAGTAGAGCCTCAGGAACTGTCTGTGTCGTTCCGCAGTGATGCGAAGCTGAAGTGGGCTTGGGCCACAGATGCTCATCTGGACAGCTGATACTGACACCCGTGCGATAGTGACAGCATGATCTGCGCAGCTCAGCAGCTCTTGCCTCTCGAACATAGAACAGTTAGACAAGCCCCCTGTGGCCCTATGACGCCTCCACGGAGTCTTGGAGCGATGGTCAGGCGTGTTGGGCGTGCTGCTCCGACCTACGTCTACGTCCTGCAAGTAATTCGTCGGGGAGCCGCCAATTTGGCTTTGGTCCATGCCAAAGAAGGCCATGGCCTCCGGGCTCGCAAAGTGCATTCAAGTCCAGCATTCTTGGCGAAAAGCGCTATCGAATCGAACTTGCAATTGCGGACATCGCCAAACTTTACGTCTGCTTGTACGATGCCTTGTGGTGCTCAAGCAGGTCTAAGTGGTTGGCTCCGAGCTAGCAGCAGAACTGCAGCTGGCTGCGTGCATGTCGACGGGGTTCGACTGTGGGCACATGAGCTGTGTTCGTGCGCAATCAGTCGCACATCGCGCACTCGTTTACATGCTGCGAGAAAGAACAGCTGCTTGAAGTGGATCTGCTTCTCGCGCAGTGCGATCATGCGCTGAACTTCTTTGATGTATCATCTGGCAGATGTCGAGGTGCACCTAAAGAACAGCCAGTTCGGTGAGAGCTTGGGCAAGAACGCAGAGACCCCGGCAATTGTCTCTGCTCTTCACAGCTCACAGCTGCAGCTGCCCGTCCATTTACTAGGCTGAATCTAGTATGGCAGAGTCGACTGTGTTGCTAAATTCTACCAAGCAGTGGCGGACAAGAGCTTACTTCGTCAGGGTTTTCGAAGAAGTCTCAACTGCCCCACACCCCCACTCCCCGACACGCCCCGCACCCTCACACCTTCACACCCCCCCCGCCCCCACACACCAGCTGCAACTGCAAACATGCACAGTTAGGGAACAGTATAGGCATTTATGAAGACAAACTGCGATGCAGAACAACACATCAACGCCGTTGTCAAAGCCGAATCACTGCAATGCCTCACAAACATTATTAAGCCCCGTAGTTTGCTCGAGTCCGACAGTGCCCCTGCTGCAGCGGTCTCGAAGTGCATCCAAAGCGAGGACGTGGTCCTTATCCTGCAAACTACTGCACTGCTGTACTCTGTTGCTGAAAGGTTGGATTGACCCCTGCCGACTTTCCAGAGGCACTGGTTTTGCTTTGTTGCTCCTGGGCTTGCTGTATCTTGCTGTTCTGCTCAAATTAAGAGGGAGGTCTCTTGAGAGGTGGCGATCTGGGAGTTCGGAGAGACAGAGGACGCCGACAAGGCAGGGAGCTTTGTGGCCGCAGAGCTGGAGGATTACCAACTGTGGTGCCGGAAGCCACGAGCAACTGCCAAGGTGTATCGGCTGTCCCAGCAGTCCTCTGGAGCAGCCTTGACGCGAAAGGCAGTTCAGGCAACTCTGCGGTTGGAGCCGCGGCAAGGTAAGGACTATAGGGTAGCGCGAAGCAGCTGTTCTGACAACAAGGGTGCTCTAGCTGCTGGCAGCAGCAGACATAGTCAGGCGTTTTGTCGCTTGCCTGGCGTCAGAGCAGAAACAGTGCAGAGATGTATTTCGCAGAGGGCTTCCTGGCTTTGTGAAGACTTATAAGACTGAATGACCAAAGCACACGGCCACATTTGCCATCGTTCGTTCCTGTGGAATTGGGTCGGCAGGTGTGTTGTTTGATGTGGTATGTGGTGTGTGTGTGTGTGTTTCTGCATCCACGGTTTCGGTTTCATGTTGGTGCACCTGGGCACGATGCCTCTGTCATCCCTCAATGCGGCTCTCGGAGGCCTTCGTCGATGACTGGCGGCAGGGGAAGCTCTCGGCAGAAAAGGCGCCATTTGTGCACAGAGCAGTTGAGCCTTAGAGCTGGCATTGTGCGTGCCTTGGTTGACGCTCGAGCAGGCAGCATTGCAGGGTGTTCGAGAATCCTTGGATTCGACATTTTTTGGTCAAGCGGGCATTGAGGTTTGCAGGCAGTTGGTCTGTTTCAGGATTTGGGAATCTCGGACGTTAAGGCTGGAGATCCCTTAGGGCAATCCTGACCGTGCCCGGTGTGTCAGAAGGGTACTTAACTGCCGTGTTACGATGTTTGGGTTTGGTCAGCCGCAGCCACCTCGTGGCATTAGCGGTGCAGTTGCCGGTAAGGACGCCGCCGACAAAAAGAAAACCAAGAAACGAGGGCCCGTACTTCGCATGTTGCCTAAAAGTCAATAGCCTGAGGTATAGCATCACGACGAACCTAGTCAAACATATTTGTCAATGTTGTAGTGCGGGTAGGGAGACGTGTCATCATTTACCGGGCAGCGTCTCGGCTCGACTGCTGAATTTTCAGTTCTCTTCCCCCCGTCCTTTCGCCCCGCCTGGCTCTGGTCACGGCTTCGTCGGGCGCATCTTCCGCCTCTGCTTCTGCGACCGCCGACTCGGCCTCCAGCAGCAGCGACTTCGCCGACTTCTTGGAGGCGACGGGGCTGCGGCGCCTACAGCGACTTCCGTGGTGGATGCACCATCTTTGAGCGGAAGGGGGCAGACGGCCCCCGTGACCACGTCGCGCTTGAGGGGCGGCACTTTGGCGCGTGACGAGCGCGGCAACAGTCGGCGGGACGGCCATGGTTGTTGGGACCCGGTGAGCTCCAGCTCCAGCTCTCGCAAGCCCGTGCCTGCCTAGGCCTGCGGCTCTGCCAGACGATTTGACGGTGCTCCCTACAACAAGCGCCCGCCGTTGCCGACGGCGGGGGGCGGGACTGGGACGGCCGCGCCGGCAAAGGCCCGCCGTTTAAAGGTGTCGCCACCAAGTCCGCGACATGCGACACCTTCAGGCCTGTTGCTGGGGCGTACGACGCCATCCAGATCCTCTTCGTCGTCTTCGCTCCTGGCCAGCTGGCGCCGTGGAGGACCTGCTCCAGTACAGGCTCCATTGCTCCATCAGCTCCATGAGTGGCGCATCAGCAGTCGACCGGGCAGCGTCTGCTGAATTTTCAGATTCCGCCTTCGCCACCCCTTTATTTAACTTTCGTCTACGACTCTGATTGATTAGACGGCGGGGACCCGCCCGACGGGGTGGTGACCGTGAAGTGAGCACCCCGGCACCGGTTTACGGGGCGGTCTGCCCGGCCGGGCGCAATTCGTGCTTCGACCAAAAACGGGCCACTGCGCCTAAATAGATTTTGGCCAACACGTCCGCAGCGCTTGTTATACTAAATTGTGCCGTCCAGGGACTAGGATTGCAGTCCGGAGACATTCCTGCATGTTGCAAACACGTTGTAACGCTAGAGGGTCTGGTCTCGGGCGCAAAGGGGCACAAAAAATTAACATAACGAGAAGCAACAGTGCTGCCTTATGCTGCTTTATCAGTAAAAAACAAACCTATCCATTAAAACGACGTAAAACAGTAGAGGATCTACTCGAAAAGCACGGGACCGTATTGCGTCGTTCCCCGAACAGCATCAGCATTACCTGACTTTTTTGGCTTATCGAAAACAGGATCCGGTGGTTTCAGTCACGAGTGACACGTTCGACAGCCTCGTCATCAACAATGACAAGGCGCAGCGTGAGACTGTGTTCAATTGCATGAACCATGTTCGACAACCACGGCCAGGGTGTTGTAGCTGCATGCAGCTTCCTCCCTGCCTGCCACCTTCCCTCCATCCATGATGGATCAACGTGTGTGAAGCTATTCAAAACCAGATTGCAAGACACCAACAACAAGAGCCTCACCGAATGTGCAGCACGATGACAGCGATACTGCGTGTGCGTCCCATGCATGGGTCTGCCAAACCCGGCTTTCCCGGACCAGTGCGCACCTAACAAATCACTTGGTCCATTGGAAACCGGAACCAGAGGTATGAAACTGCTTGGAGATCACTTCACGAGTAGGTCGGCGTTTTTATTGGGCAGTTCAAGTTGATCGTTGGCAGGATGTGCTGGTCGAGTTCTACGCTCCTTGGTGCGGCCACTGCAAGGTGAATCTTTCGTTTCGGGGTCTGCCTTTCTTCATGGCGATCGGGGGATGTTGGGAGACTGGGACAGGCTCTGGCTCCAGAATACAAGCTGGTTGTTGCGGTCTCGGACCGCTTCGGTTCGTGTACTTCTGCTTTTAGGGCCCAGAGGCCGGCAGCATGGAAACATGTTCCCAAGGCCCAGCACTATGCACAGGACGACGGCATTTCGATCGTGCGACCTGGTTGCCTAGACTCCGAGAAGTTGGTTCTTCAGGGAGTACTGGCGTGGCTTTCGTGTCGGTCTTTTTCTGCCAGTCGACCTGCCGGGGCAGCTGAAATGTTAGTCCCGGGGCATGGGGCCACAATGCCCGCCGGACGCTGCAGCAGGCTGCATTCATTCGAATTGAGCCCTCCATGCTTCCTCGACCCAGGAAGATGGATGCGACGAAGTGCGCCTGGTTTTACCTGAGATGCGGTTTCTAAAGCGTAGGGCGATCGTCGTGATTATACCCTGATGTATGGGGCGCTCTCTAGAAAGTGGTGTTCACTGTTGTAAGCCAGCAAAATCACCTGTCGGCGGTGCTCGGCAACAGCTCGTCCACATCAGGTACAAACATAGCTCTGCAGACATCAAGAGCTATCCGACCCTCAAGCTTTATGCAAAGGCAGGGGGAGACTCGCGAATTGTACAGGTACTGGGGGTTGGATCTGCCAGACTCCCGTCTCAGCTTGCAGGGCAAGAAGGAGACTCCCGTGGACGGGGAGTTCAAGTCAACGCGGACCAAGGCCAGCTGCGCCCACTGACAAATTCATCCTAGTCTAGTCTCCGTCCAGCTTATCACGGTGGGCCCTCGACCTTTGTTTCACAGGATGGAATTCTGGCGTTCATCGAAGAGCACCGTGCTGGTATCTCAGCATCCTTCCATCAGGAGAATGGAATCCCTGCAGTGCACAGCGAACTCAATGCACAACCTGTGCAGCGAGCAGCTCCCTGCCTTTGCTTCTCAGTATTCGTGTGAAGCACCGAGGCCACGAAGAAGAAGGGAGGCAAAGGAGGAAAGCAGAAAGACACAGACAATGAGTAATTGCCTAAGCCGCGCCAATGCTGGAACAAGGGCTGGTGGTTGAAGCAAGAATGCCTCTACTGACCCCTCGCTTCGATCCCTTTCTTTCTGGTGCTGTCTCTGCCTAACTATCTCTTGCTTTTTTCTCGTTCTCGTTCTAGTCTGTCGCTTCTTGTTTACTCTCGCTTCCCTCTCCCTCTGGGTCTGAGGATCAGATATCTCGTTCAAGCCACAGGCCGAAGCAGTCCGGGGCACCAGTCGGAGCGACCCCTGGGGAGCCGTTGCCGACAGCGCCGCTGGCCCAGCTCTGCCTCGACATCTGCTAAGAGGAGGAGCCACAGCCATCTGACCTCATATTGCAGAGAGAGGCACTGCAACTTTAGGCTCAGGAACTGCAGCTCGAGCCATGTGCCCGGCGAGGGATGACTCCTTCGTGGAGCACACAGAGTACTGCAGCTGGCTGCGAGGGCGGCTGCCGAATTGGCAGAGTTGGAAGGAACTGGAGGACACATGTCTCCTCTACTCAGAAGAATTTGGTATACCTTCATTGGCGAACAAGGGAGGGTCGGGGCTCTGGGAGCTGCCCTGAGGACGACGAGATGGACAAGGCGAGAGGACATGCTTGTGCATGCGTTAGCACTAGAATGCAGTCTTCACTTCACTAGACTATGCTACATCTCACTAGACGTCAAGTCGTCCGAAGGGCTTTTGGTTCCCCAGACGACCATGTTTGGCTGCAGGCGGCGATTCCAGCCCAGTGCTTCGATGCTGGCGCTCTTGCTGGGCTTCTTATAGCCTTCTATGCCGCAAGCGTGGCGGCTGGGGTGGTCCTGTGCCTCTGGTCGCAGGGAGCTGAAGCAGAGACTCAAGAACTGCCGTTCCTGTCCGTTGCCAAGTTACTACGGAAGACCGGAGTTGTTGGATGGAGAGATGGATTCACATGGCCAGATCTGTGCAATCGGCAATGCAGCCTGCTTGCACTCAGACGCTTCGAAGATGTTGCCTGGCACCCTGGCAGTAAGGGAGGCCAAACTAGAAAGAAAATAAAGAGTGCAAGCAGCCGCACGTTGGGCCGGTCATGCTGACCTCCCCACTCGTTCTAAGGGCGACTTGAATTACAGTGGATGGGACTCGTTGAGACGTTTTGCTCTGGTCCGCGATTCATGCGTCGACATGCTGATCATGCTGTTTCAATTCTTTCTGTGGTTTTGCAGCACCGCTTGGATAGTGGAGGGAAATGTCGGCTCAGAGGTTATGACAGGAGGGAGGGAATGCAGTGATTAAGTCTGGCGTGACATAACCAGCGGTGGCTCGTGTGTTAGATCCTTCGGACTCCATGTGTTTGAAGGTTCAACGCCCGATGCTTTACTGGCCAGCTCCGGGTGAGGCCGGCCTGGCCGCTTGTGGAGTGCGAGTTAACTTTGCAGTCTGCACTTCCGTTTCCAAGTTCCGAGGCCAGGCTTGCGACTTGCGTCGCGGAGTGTCCTTCGGAGGTGGACGTAGTGAACTCGAGGCACAAAGCAAAGCCATTTTGCACGCATGACCCGTGTAGCGCCGGGGTGTGTACTAGTAAATGCCTACTAGTGGGGAACCTTCAAGTTTGTAGGTTACATCGGGTGACGTGCAGCAACAGCAGCGGTCAATACGCGACGGCAAGCCCTGCGTCAACAGCATCGTCAGTCAGGAGGGATAGACAAAAACCGTCCGTTGCAAGGTCCTTGGGACCAAGATTTGTCCGAATGAATCGAATTAAGATCAGCCGTTCGAAACGATGCAAGGGCATGTTCTTTGAAGCCAAGGAGGCAATCTCAACGATCGACATCAGCTAGCATCACAGCAAACTTCAGCGGCATGTGTTGTGTAGCTTAATCGCAGCACGACCGCGCCGTGGTTTCGATATTTTGGGCAGAGCTGTGTCCAGATGGGCGTACTTCTTGAGGAGGTGGACCTCAAGTGGAAGGAGACAGCAGTTTCTTTGCTATCAAACATGCCCTCGTAGAAACCGGAGCATCGCTTTCGGTAAACTCAAAAGAAGCAACAATGCTTGCCACGAACCCCCTAAAAGCACTGAATTGAAAAGGTGCCGGACACGCAGAAACGCCTGCGACTTTCTGCAACACCTCACAATTGCCGTCTTGCTGCCGTAGCAAGGATCCGTCCGCCTGTTTGGGAATAGCAGGAGGAGGACAGTCGGAATGAGCCAGTCATAGAGAAGTGACTGGACAACGTGGTTGCAACAAATGGACAATATTGGGTTTGCGAGTCTGCGGGGGCTGTCCCAAGTGATTGCGGCGCTGTGAACAAGAATTCGCAGCTGATCATGCCCGTTGGCACGCGGCGCACAGCCGTGGTGCGACAGCTTTACTTTACCAAGAAGGAAGCTACAAATCTGGTAGGTGTGAAAACTGATGAGGCGGAGAAGTGTTTGACCTGCATTCAGATCTTGGCAAGTGCCTCAAACTCCCCTCCTGGTTATCTCGCAAAAGACAAAAACGGCCTCAAAACGTCTCCCTCGCAAACGAGAGGCTACATATATTCGACCGCAGCACCAGTGCACGGTCTTCTGTGTGACGGGGATGCACGCTTTGCAGGGCGAAACCAGTGTGTTGGAGACGAACAAGTTACCACTGCAAAGCTGGCTTCAAGGTGGTTGCGTCTGCCCGATCCAAGTTCCCATGCTCTTGTGGTGTCAGCCCATGGCGTCACTCAAAGATCAAGTCTTGATCTTTGGATGACGACACAGGCTGTCCCCAAAAGTGGCTTCGAGTAGGAAATGAAGTTGTGACAAAAATGTGTCATAGCATCAGCCGGCCACCGGACGATTCGAAGAAACACGCACCGTGTTTTGCTTTGTTGTGGTTAAGCAACACTTGTTCTTGCTCCAAGAGGCAGTAGTGGTAACACAACACTCAAAGAAACGGATCCCGGATGTACAAAGCAGCTGGCCCGATGCCCGCTGATACCCCAAGGTCTTTGAGACATGCACAGCTTGCTGCGTTGGCTTGCTGCCTTGCTTCATGTGTTGCTGCAGGTCTGTGAGCGTGGCTACGATGGAGCCCGTCACGATTCAGGGGTTCCTTGGACTTTGCGAGGTTTGTGTCACCCACACGTTTTGCAACAAATGCAACCAAGAGCATGCTTTCTCGGTGAAGGTTGCTGGAAAACGGGACCAACCACGCACAGGAGAAGGTGGCACTTGTGAAGAGGAGCCTGGGACATGTTAAGACAACACGGAATGTTTCGAAACCAGGTTTTTGCTGCCATGCGTCTGGAACTAAGTTTCCCGAAGACCCCTTATGTGCTTTGGTCACGTTTTGTCCATGATGATACCTTTGGCTCGTGAAAGGCAGATGCTGGGAAGGAGTTCCTATCCAGTATACGAGACACTTCCTTGCCTCGGGCGGTTCTGCCTTCCGGACGCGAAGGCCCGTCGGAAAAAACGGACGAAGAAGTATACCACTAGTCTAGTGGTAGAGTATTTCCACTTAGATGGAAAAATCCGGGTGCGGCATACATGTCGATGCCATAAACCAGGCACCTGGCATCTTCGCGTCGTTGCTGTGGGCGGCTGGTGAGCAGGGAGCCGTTGTGCCTGGCGCATCCGTGGCCTGGATGAACTTCATCCGGCATTGTTGAGACTTTTCCACTGTCTGAAAGTACAGCCTTGAGCATTGGCGAAAGCTTCAAATTTGACTGAGGCCTTGTTGTAAAATACAGCACCAGTCACAGGTCTGGCTTTCGCAAATATTTCTGTTACGTGACAATACACTGCCATTGGAGTCCCGAACCGCTAAATCGAACCGTACACGTGACACACTTGAAAGAGGCATAACGCTAAGCGCTTGCAAACGGTCTAACGATTGAAGGAATTGACACGACACTACATGTGACCCACTTGGTTTAGAGTCTCAGGGTCCAAGAATATAGGGTTTAGGGGTTCAGGGTTTGGGGTTCAAGTGGCACAAGTGGCAGGTTTAGGGTGAAGGGTTGATGTGACAAGTGGCAGAGTTCAAGTGTGTCGGAGTCAAGTGTGTCAGTGGGGTTAAGCGGGGTAAAACGCAGTGGCCCGCTAAAAGCAGGTTCAAGTACGTCAAGCTATGTCAAGCTGTCGACCGTTTGAAATCGATTAGCGGTTCCCGTTTCTCCACGCACTGTGAAAGTAAGTTCCTCTTGCCTCAGTACAGTAACAAATTACGTGGAATTATTGTACTGGAAAGAAACAGGGGGTCATTCACGTTTTTATTCGCGTCGTTTATGCAACCTTGACATTTTCGCCTCTTGGGGACATCACATCCACCAGATTGGCTTCTCCAGAAACATGATTCAAGTTGCGCAGCATGGTCTTGTTCAGGTTCCCTGTAGGTGGACACTAGCTCAGTGCAGCAAGACGCGGTTTTCCCAAGCAACACATTAAAGAAAGGTCCGAAAGACGAAAGAGGCAGGGCAGCACATTCAAATTCTACCATGCCTGCGCCATCAGAATTGACTCAGGTCCTGATGGTGTACGCACGGCGATTGCTGGGAATCCTGCGTCAGGGGCCTCCGTGGAAGGAATGGCTGGCCTCGCATTCTTGGACATTGTCGGACCTTGTCTGTGAGCCATAGCTGCATGTGGCTCGTTCGACAAAAGCTTTCTACACGTGTCAGCCAAGGCAGCAGCCGTGAGCGTATTCGCCCTCGGCGGGCTGTCGCAACTAGTGCAGGTAGCTTGCCCTCGATGTGCTGCCTTTGGGATCACGACGATTACAGGTAGCTTGGCAGCTGCAGCCAGCAAGATGGTGTGGGACACTCTGCGCAAAGTTGATGCAGCAGCGACAAAAGATGCGGCGATCGGGTTGGAGCAAGGGAGTTTGGCTCCCGGAGGTCTGCAACTTGTGAACGCTGCCCTCCTGGTGCTTGCAGCACTCGCAGCCATCGCACTCACTTGCAGCCGCAAAAGGCTAGTGAGAGGTGCGGCGGCGATGTCAGCCTCGCTCCTGGCCGTGCCACGCAGGCTTCTCCTGGAGCTTTTGATGGCCACCTTGCTATTGGCGGTAACCCAGGTCGCTAGCCTCTTTGCTTGCGCAGCTCTAGTGCAGCGCGCTGCATCGGTAGTAGTTCCTGACTCCCGGCTTTCGGGAGTCGCCGGGTCCACTTCGGGAGCCTTGCCAGGAATAGAAAACTCCACGAGTGTCCTGCCCGGATCCAATCTGCTTGGTGAGGCCTGGCCACCAGGACCTGTAATTTCTGACACTCAGCCTTTCGCTTTCTCGGATGTCTTGTGCTTCTCCCTTCTGCTGGTGGTGATACTGATCTGCTTCTTGTGGCTGCAGCTGACGGAGGCAGTCTTTCGGGGAAAGGTGGCGCTCGAAGTGGCTTTCTGGTATTTTTCATTGGATCCAGAAGATGTGGCTCAGCCATTGGCATCCCCACCAGCGATAGCATGGGTGCTCGCACGACGTCATGTGGGGTCCCTGGCCAAGCGTGCCTGCTTTTCCCCCCTAAGCTCTCTTTGCTCGGTTGCCTTCAGACTGAAGGCTTTTAAGGCCGAGGCCCGAGGCTCTCCCTCCTGGGCTTCCTGGGCTGAAGCCTGCTCCGGACAGCCGGCCGTGTTTCTCTCTGTCTTTCCAGGCCACGATTTCTTTGAGTCCGCCAGCATGATTGCTGCCTCCATGCCTTTTGCCTTGGAGACCTTGCGTGGAAGTCTCGGGGCTTCCTCGCTTCCTTGTTTCTTTTCCGGAGCCAGCATGCCATTGCTCGTCGTGGCAGTCGTGATGCTGGTGTGTCAGCTGTGGAAGGAGCCCGAAGACGGGGAGCCACACAGGTCAACGGAGGACAGCATTGAAGTGATCTGGTTTTTGATCTTGCTAGCTGCACTGCTCCCCGCCGGTATGGCCTGGTCAACTTTCTCCGGTGCCCTCACCGAATCCCTGCTGACCTGCTGCATGCTCGACGATGTCTGGTTCCAAGCTTTCCGCAAACCTGTCGAGGCTCCGCGTGCCTGGGGGCAGGAGCATGTTCCCAGGAGTCCTGTGACGGTTGCTTCCTCCCATGTGCTGTGGAGCAGCAGGATGGTGCCCTTGAGGCTTCGCATCCTCTTGACGGAATCTGACGCAGACGTCTGAGCCACCTCGCCATGACGAGAAACTTCGTTTGCGAGAATGCAGCTTGCGGGTGGCCTGGCAACAGGTCACCACACAAGGACAACGCATGACATGGCTGGACACTGAGCATCGCCGTGGAGGCGCTCAGTACCACAAGTACAGGAGAAGCATGAAAAGGCAAGAGCTTCCAGCCCGACATGAGGCACGGGTCAGCAAGAACTCGATCTGTAGAGCAGGTCTGCTCGAGCGCGGCTTGCTGGAGCTTTGACCATGCGCAGCTGTACCTGACATAGTATGACCAGGGCGCAAGACACTGCCAGTGCAGAGAACATATCGAGGCAAAAAGTTGATGCTGTGCTGACCATTGGCTCATTAGCTGGTTCGAGGTCGAGGATCTGTGCTTTTCAAGCGTGCAATGGCTTGACCATTTACGTCGGGGTCGGGATCTAGGTTGAACAGTTGTGTCTCAGGACTCGGTGTGTTTGTGTGACTGTGAAGAGTGCATCGTAGAACCTTCGTAGCCCACTCGAAACCTCCCCTTCGTCTTCCTACACCTGCATCTGAACCTGCACTTTGCCGGAGGTCACAGCCCGTGGGCCAGGCGCGATGCGTATCAATGCGTTGAAGGAGAGGAAACCACGAAACCACGGGTTGAACAGATGGAGGGCCGAATGTGCATTTCAGGATGCTTTCATGGTGAAACAGGGCAAAGACCCCAGTGGAAAGCAAAAAATCAAGTCTCAAGAACTTGAGTCATTGAGGCTGAAGCCCCGATTTCTTGCTTCCTTAGCTGCCATTTGGCTCAGTCACTGTGCTTGAGCACAGGTTAGCTGGGCACCTGCAACCAAATCGCGAGCCAATCCCCAGACGCTAGGCACAAGGTGGAGTGAACAAAGCAGATGCTGACAACAGCCTTCGGATGCAGTAGGTGCTGACACACACCATCCACCGCATATACTTAGCCAGAGCAACCCTGCTTGCATGTCGCTGGGTCATGCTTCTGGGTCCACACAGGGTCCACAGATCCGCCCCAAGCGAAGCGAAACCCAGACCCTCTAAGCCAAGATAAGCCAAGCACGAGTTTCCAGAGAAATCTTGAAGACAAATGAGCAGCCATGGCTGCCTTCAACCCCCCTTTGCGCGCATCGTCCCGTACAGGCCCGACAGAGCCATCGAACGCCCGAGTTCTTGAATCCATGGCCCTGCAAACTTCGAACCTGTGCAGGTGGTGCCGATGATGCTGCTCGTCTCTGTGAGAAGGGGTGCCAGCGTCCAGCCTTTGCGGCCTACTCGACGTGCTGCACACATTGCGAGGGCCCAGAAGGGCCTCATGCAACTTAGCAGGCGTAAGTCGGCGTGGTTGAACTTGTGAGCCCTCCAAGATTTCATGATAACGAGAACCGGAGACCTGCACTCTCCAGCCAGCGGAGGTTTGGAGTTGGTCGTTGCAACTTGGTTCCACGGATGCTCATGACAAAGTATTCATGCTCAGGCCGGTGACTGTGCCAAGAAGGTGGAGCTCACTGGACGGCGGGTGAACACTCCTACGGTCAAGAGACCCGGCTGTGAGACTTTAGACGCCCCTTGGTAGCTTGGCGCAGCTCCGCCAAGGAACCTGGGCTCCATGGTGATCGTGCGCTGCATCTCTGCAAAGCTTTTTCGTAGCTTCGACAAGTTTGGGCGGATGGAGCCTCGGATGAAGCTAGAGTCAGGTAGAGAGACAATGTACCTCTATCTGGGCATCTTTGGGCATGCGACTTCGTGATCCGTGAAAGGATCCCTTCGCCGTTGTGGACTGGTTCTATTCAGACGGCAACGTCGTAACCGTGGGGAGAACGAGGTCTGCATGGGGGCAGCACATGTCACCCAAGTGGGAGCACTGTTGCAAAGCAGTGCACTACAGTGGCTCGGGTGGAGGTGACAAGGTGCCTTGAATCTCTTCAGGAAGGCAAAAGCCCAAATGGAGCATAGATAAAGCTTAAGCAGGTCACTTTGCAAGAGTGAAAAATCGCGCTCGCATCCGTCAAGGTGCGCTTTCAAGTTCTCGAGGAAAACTTCGGGGGGCTGGGAAAACCCACATTCTGTGGCTTGCTGGCATTCAGAGATGTCACTAAGAAGCACTCCGCTGCGGAGCTTTGGGAGCCCTGGGCGGAGCCTTGGCTTGGCCTTCGAGGCGGTGAGCAGACAGTTGACGTTGACATGCTCGTGGCGGGAGCACGCATGGCTCCTTGGCCTATGCTTGCCTTGTGTCTACGCCGATGTCTTTTCTTGCAGGCCCCACTTCTGTGGCTTTGGGTTTTTGGCGGAGCGGCCTAATGTTCTCTTCATAGTAAGAAAGAGTGAGCCCCAGCCTCCGTAATAAGAGTCGGCATCCAGACAGAGGCCCCCACAGCCCCTCAGCTTGTTTAAAAGCTTCTAAACGTTCTAGAAGTGTTGTGGAAGCAAGTAAGAAGCTGTTTTGGAGCTTTTTGGCGACCCCCAAAGCTTGCAGAAGCTTGTTTAGAGTCCAGAAGCCAAAAGTGTCCCAGGCCTGCTTAGCCAGGGGCCTTAAAGCCTTGTCAGCTCCGTTGAGCTTTCATCTATATGAGGTTTCTCATTACGTCCTAGAGTTGGATTTTGCAGGGGATTCTGAATATGAAGTTGACACTCGTCTGGTCAGCTTCAGGTTAGGGATAGAAGTGGCTTCGAAGGGATTTCATCTCATGAACGGCTGCGAAGGGGTTGGAAGTTTCAAAGCTCCTCTCCATCTTCAGGTCGGCCCGGGCTTGATGCGAAGTCAGCCCCAGCCTGTGGAGCTGTACAAGCGGGGGGAGAAGACAGAATCCATCCTGGTTCAGTTGGTCGTCCACCTGGAGAGCGCTGGCTCGCCGATGCAGCTCCTAAACTCAACAGAGGGGAGTCCTTTGCTGTTAGTGGAGTGTTCTGGAGTTTCTTTCGAGGTCTGAGTTTACCTCGGCCGAAGAAAGCAAGTTCGAGTCGCCGGTCAAGCGGATTGGAGTGTCCGGTGGGACAGCCCCCTTCTTTAGCTTGCTTCTCAAGGATCGCCCTCAGTCCATTAGTGCAAGCTTATGCAAGCTTCCAGCTTTGAGGTGTGTAATTAGCAGTGCAGAGAGTGCCTTTGTCAAGCCGTGATGAAGCTTCCTGAAGCAGGAACCGCAAGGCCAGCGCTTCGGTGACTACTGGATTGGCAAAGACCTTTCCCGCGCTATGGACGAGGTCCAGTTCTACGAGAAGTGCCTGAAACTGGGACGGAGTACGACCGGTGAGATGCAGTCGCTGCTTAGCCCGACAGTAGGAAGTTTCTGACTCTATATTCTCTATATTCTCTATCGCTCTTGCTTCGAGCATGGCTGGCCAAGGCTCCTCCACTTCATGTTCGAGTATGCTGGTGTTCTAGACACCACTGCAGAGGGCGAAGAGGGTTCCGAGCTGCAGCTTCTGGCTTCTTGGCTCACGGTGGAATTCCCGCTTCAGCCAATGACCTGATGTTAGCTCTACGGTAGATTGGATGCCAAAGGTCTTAGAGAACCTGCGCCATCGCCGCGCCGGTTTGCGGTTGTTGGACATCAAGGCCGTATCCGGGAAAGGATAAAGACTCGAGAAAATCTTGACAGGTCAAGCAGCAGCTTGTAGAATGCTGTGGATCCACCGTGGCACTCAGCTTAGTGTGGACACTCCGGTGCCGGGTCTGCCAGTAACGACCGAAGACCTGTGCCGTTGCGGTTGGTTCCTTCTGGTGGCCCCATGGGCTCCAGCTTGAAACCGTCCCGAATGGAAGGTCGGCGAGAAGACTGCTGCTGCCAATTGGAAGGGCAAGTCGCGGCTGGCGGCCCTTCGGCAAGGCCTCATCGACGAGCATACGAACTCCCAGGCTCGGTCCACAAGGGACACTACTCGAAGCCTCGGCTCTAAGTCGACGAGGGTTCAGCCGCGTTTCCTATGTCTCCTGCAGGCGGAGGGATTCCGACTCGAAGGTTTCGATGGCCAGAACCCGGTGTTGATCTCCATGGACCCGCTCCTGGACTTCGGAGGCCGTCGCCTGTAGTAGGGCCAGCCATCGTCAAGCCCTTAGTAAGCTTTCGGATGTTCCGGCTGCAGAGGCATGTCGATGCAAAAGGCAAATCGATGCTTCAAAGGAGCCTTGCTTCCCTCCACAGGTGAGGAGGGCCATGGGAAATCGACTCAGAAGAAGGCCCGGCGGATCATGCTGCAAAGACTGCCCGCCGCCGAGATCTTCATGCACTTTCTGGACATGCGCCTAAACCCAACGAGATGGGGGAAGTCTCTGCATGCTATGCCGCGCGTCCATAATCCGGTTGCCGATCCTCCGTGCTGAACGCGCGTAGATTCAGTCAAGACGGGCGTCCTTCCTTTGCTTTTGACGTTTTTTGAGCCTCCCGGCCAGGCGGGTTTTCGGATCATCTCCCTTCTTCTATTAGAAAGCTGTTTCTCAAGAAGGCGCCTCCGTTACGCCTCCGTTACGCCCAAGGCACCACTATGCAGAGCCTGGAGCTTCTGTGGTGCGCTGTGGAACCGAGCTGCTGGAGGCCTCTGCGCACTTAAACCGGGGCTGCCCAGGAGTCCGTTTCAGTTGAAAGATGAGCTTTTGATGACTCTCCGATCTTGCAACGTGGCATTGCCTGCCGTTGCGGATCTTGCATGCCGCGCACCGAATTCTTGAGCTCTTCGAACCATGTACATGGTCCGGCTCCCGGAGGTCGTCCTGTCGGAGATTTGCAAACAGCAGCTGGGCAGAATCCCGGGCCTTGGATTGGAAGAGGCACAAGCAGGCTTTGGGGGGGCACCTTCTGAATTGTTGATGGAAAGATGTCCTGATTCGGCCTCTCTGCGAGTATCCACGCTTTTGATCTCTCTGACACATGAACAGCAATTTTGGAATTCAAAGGGCAAGCCAGCATTCGGCTGATACTGCACTCAAAAGAGCTTGAGTCCGTAGCATCGGCATTGCTGACGGGCTCTAAGTTTGTGTGACGGCTTGCATCACACAGGTTGTTAATTCTGAGTCAAAGCAGGGAATGGCCCCCCTGTCACCCCCCCCCCCCCCAGAGATCTTTTTCCAAAGTTCCCTAAGAGAGTTCGCCAGAGTTCAGCTAGGCTGGTGCAGCTGGCCATGGCCTGCCGGAAGTGCGAGGCCCCTCAGCCGCTCGGCTCCGAGCACCGCCTTCTGAGGCTGCGCTTCAGAGGTTTCCTCTTTGCCTCAGCTTCTGCTATCTCTTCTCTACTTTTTGGACTTTTTTTGGCACACCTTGGCATCTTGAAGTGAAGGTGCCGTAGCCACAATATCAGCAGTGCCGACGACGACAATAAACTACGGAGAAGAGCTGTGCATGTGGCCAAGACGGGGATTGAGCAGGAAGTGGATTGGCAGCTCTGTTGCGCTGGGCTTTGACGATGCCTTCGTCGAAGATCAAGTGCCGGGCCCGAATGGCTAGACAGATTCCTCTTCTGAGAATCCCGCAGCCTAAGCAGAAGCCACAGCTACCGTAAGGCCCATGTGGATGGCCGTGGATTTGGCACAGCTGAAGCGGCGCTGCGCAAGTCAGTACTGGCCACCCGCCGAAAGATGAGGAAGCACCGCCGTAGTCCATAGTCTTTAGCAGTTGCCAGCGGCGACAAAAGGGCACCATCAGCATCTCTTCTGAAGGTCAAGATCTTCGACTGGGGCAGGCCACCCTTCAGCAGCAGGTCATAGCGGCGCGTCTACTGAAGCTCACCACCACTGCCAGTGAAGCCGGAAGCTCTCCTTGAGCGACGCGAGGATACAAAGTTTCTTCTCAAAGCAGTGCACCGCATGCAGGTCCGAGCTGAACACGCTCCGCGATCACCCGGAGCTTACGCCGGAAGAGCAGAATGACAGGCTGTACTTTTGGCGACTCTACGTCGGAGGTATCGACCGGTCGGGTGTCCCAGCCTTGTAGAAAGCTTGAGACTGAACTCTGATAGTTGTGGCAGGTTCTTGGTCGTCTTTACGGGCCAAGGTCTGTGCAGTAGTGAGTTTACAAGTGTTCGCTGTTCCGCAAGGTGCAGGAAGCATGGGCACTGAGCCTCTTAGGTTGCCCCAGCCGGGCCCTGGCCCTAGCCCTTACAGTAATGTCGTGCCGATCGTTGAGACTGCCAAGGCTGGCATGGGAAGCCGTGCGGGCATACCGACACCGCCACTTGCCAACTCTGCAGGATCCAGGCTCATGCAAGCTTATGCGAAGGTTGTTGTGGCTGAAAGCCAGCTCGGAGCTTCAGATGTTGAGCTTAAACTTTGAAGACAAGCTCAAAGACAAGCCACAAGGCTTCGGCAACCCTCACGGATGGCAGCGAGTGCAGCTGGCTGTCTACGACTTTGACTCCCTGACGGAAAGCGATTTTATGGGCCAGGCAGGATTGGATGAGCATTGAGGCACATGGCCCTTGGCCGTGTCGCAAGCTTTGTAAGTGCAGGTCACAGTCGATTTGGTAGACATGGCCGAGACGACCATGCCGCTGCTTTCCGCTAAGCGGGAACCTGTGATGGGCAAGGCCCTGTCGCTTACGGAGTGTCGGTTACGTTGAAGCGAACCTATGCCTCTGACCTATGCTCGTATCAGCACATGCTTTCCATGCCAGGATGGCAACGCGACCATCACGTTTTCCATCAGGTGGCAAAGGCGCCGATATGCACGGATAGTTTCTATTCCCGGAGCCCGGCAGAACCAACCAGCAGATAGGCGAGAAGAGTAGTGAGGCCAGACATGGATGCATCAATGAAGTTGTATAACCTTCACCGCGTTTAGTCTTTCAGCAACGAGAAAGGGACGCTGTGTATTGTTTTGCAACCTCCCAGTGTTTACGTATTCCTGGCTGGCCGCGGCTGGCTGTGTGACTGAGTCCAGCGTGCACTGAGAGCACCTGCAAGACAACATCGCAGGCACGAGCCAAGCTCCAGGCTCCAGGGGGCATGGCAAGTTCGAGTCGTCTCAGCCAGCAACTTGCCCGTGCCGAGGGCTCAGCGGGCTCAGATCTCGGTTAGATGCAGCTGCCACAGGTTCCAGTCACGCTCTCTGCAAACTGCAAACCATTCTGCAAAGGTGCGATGGCTTCTGGGCTTCCATCTCCCCAGCTTCCTCTCGAGCGCTCGGAGGATTTTCTGACCCATTTGTACATATCACTGCGATGAGTGATGACCACGCTTATCGCTTCAAGCAGAGAGCCTTATCGGCGTTAGGGTCTTCGCTGCAGGGGCAGAGGGTGTTTGCCGGAATCAGTTTCCGCCGAGCTGAGGGTGTCGGCTTGCCGAGTGCCTGTCTTGATATTCAGATCGCTCAGGTACCAGCATCAAGGTCAAAAACCTGCACCCGGCTGCTTGGCTGCGTGGTACTATGATATCGCTACGTGTCGCTGAATCACGGCAGCTTCGTTTCAGAAGTGTGGATCTCTGCCGACCCTCCAAGCAACAAGCTCCTCCAGTCCTACGGTGCCGGTACGCACGCAAAAAGAGCATCTGCCGCCGATGTCACGATAAGGAATGGAATGAGACCTTCGAGCTTCCAGTCGCGCGTGCCGAGCATGCCGCACCGGAGGTGCGCACTCCGGGAGCACCCCTGCAGTCAACCCAACAAGAGGTTTGGAGATTTCGTGCTGCGCCGAACCTCAATCACCCGAGCTTGGCAAGCACAATGTCAGGTTATCATTGGCTCTCCCAAGGTCGTCGACTTCCCACCCGAAGCTCGCCTCAATAAATGATGTTTAGATTGTGTCCCGCTGCATGTCAGATGCCACCGAGGACCTTACCCTCCCTGCCGTGTGCTACACCGTGGAGGACAGCAAGGTCGCTGGTGTGGTTATCAAAATTAAAGGCAATCAGATAATATGAGGTGGGCTTGGTGAGTGGGCTCCTTAGGAGTGCGGGTGAGTGTACATTTTGGCTGTTGTTTCGGGAATACTAATGCCTGTAACAATAAAGACCAAACTGCACCTTGACTGGCGGAGTGAGTTTTGAGTTGCATTAAGTTTGGGAATCGGAGTGGTTTTGCTGATGGAACTTGACATCTCGCGAGCGTGAGTGACGTGTGTGACTTCTGTGCAGTGATGGCAGTGGTAGTTGAGGCATGCTAGCAAGTATTCCTCCGCTCTTAGGCAGGAGGATCAAGACTATCCCACGGCCAATGCCAAGCTTGCAAGGTCGAAACAGAAGCCATGACTCTCTGGAGGAAGATGCTGAACACTATCTGTGACAAGGCTGCAACGTTTTTACATTGCGAAATCCGTTGTTGAACCATTGGGGGGCTAGGATGCAACTGCTGTGCCTGGACGAAGCACACCGTTCACATACTGTGGCGACGTTGAGTGGATTTGAGAGACTGCTTGCTGTGCGCGCGCGGGTGTGTCTCTGTGTGTGTGTGTGCGTGCGTGCGTCTATGTCCAAGGTGGCCGGCAATTCCACAGTTTCCTGGTTTGAGGGCACTCGGAAGAATGACCAAAAAGGACGAACTCTTTACATCGAAGTGGAGGTCATCAGATTTTTCGCCGGCTCCTTGGATCCCCCTCCTTCTGCTTGGCCTTGGGACCTGTCCTAGGCTCGTTACGTAGAAACTTTAATGAATCTGTGCGCTTAGTTGCGCTGCATTCTACGGGACAGAGCGCGTTGCTTTCTGGCCAAGCCAGACAACGTGCCGGAACGGGGAGAAACGGATTCGCCTGCTGTCTTGGGCTCTTGGGCAGTTGTATTGTACAGGGCGAAAGCACCTTTTGAGCTTGTCTCGGCAGTGTCCTTCCGGTTGGACTGAATCTTCATGACCCTAGCAGGGCTCCGGAATCTGGCTCTTCGACGACAGCACTGACCCTGCAAGCCGCGGGCAGGCGCATGTCGGAGTGTGAATGATCTTCAGTCTCGTTCCGTCATGCGTCGCTCCGAATCACGGGAGGGGCATGCAGGGCATCTGACCTGTCAGGTATTCGCTGGCTGGTCAGAGTCAAGGGTAGCTTTTGAGAGATGGGTTGGCGATGGTCATGGAGTTTGAGCTTTGCAGAGAACTGCTAACGACGTTTCGGTAAAGCTTTGCAAGCCGCGATCACATTCTGACCAGGAGCTCACCGAGGATATGCTCCAGTCCCGCAAGGGGTACGCCTTGGTACAGGCAACCGGGTGACCGTGCGCAGTGAACACCACAGGTCATGAATGAACGTCTTCATGTTTGTGCGATTGTCATGAGACGATTCCTTCAGCAGTCTTTAGATGGCCTCGCGAGTGTCCTTCAGGTTGCCAACCTCGGCCTCCTGTTGTCTCCTGATGGCAGCCTGGAGCCCATGACTGTGACATCGCAGTACGTCAGCACATGGCCATTTTAGCGCCCTTGCACGCCACTCTTGACAAGGTGCGAGAGCAGTTCGACAAGTGAAGTCCAAGGCTGCTTTTACCACTCCGCCACATTTGATGCCTTCAGTATCCTTTAGTCCTTCTGACCGGCGCTTACGGGCCCCAGGCCCGAAGGGCATTCAGGGCCTCAGCCGTAATTGCCATTTTAACGGCCAGTCAAGGTGTCTGAGCTCGCTACCAAGACGAAAGACACAGGAGCAGGCAGCTCAGGTTATCCTAGCACGTGTTTTGCCTCGGTGAGCTCATCTTGGGATCTTACCCCAGATGAGTCGAATATGCCTACGGGCTGCAGTAGGTGGCGCTATTTTTTCGGTATTTTTTCCGTTTATTTTGGTATTTTGTCCGTTTCTTGTGCTCAGCCAGGCAGCAAGCAAGCACGCAACCACGCCAGCAAGCAAGCAAGC
>CAJNJA010037031.1:0-28811 GCA_905231915.1 Symbiodinium necroappetens
TCTTGGCACGGTTTCGGCATCCCGCCCCATCAGCCTCCGAACATGCTTCGACCCGCAAGCCGAACCAGAGCTCGAAACACTTCCAACCGTGCTTTTCAGACCTGAACAGGAACGAACCTCTAGCCGTAGTTTGGACATATCTGGCGTCCCAAACCATCCGGCCCCAACGTGATTGAAACTCGTTCGGTTGCAGCCATGCCAGGACAGCGGCTGGACATCAGCCCCAGCAGGTATTTGGACCCCTTCTGTACGGTTTGTGCCCGAAGTATGTGCATTTAAGGTTTCAATCCGGGGACTTGGGGGATTTTGTGGCATTGTTTTCGTGGGCTTCTCGTAGGAACAAACTATAAGCCCGAAAAGTTCCGTCGTACTTCAGCACTCTGCGGTTCCGCGCTAAGCCCAAAGTTGCAACAGCCCCCTGCTGGACCCTAAACTCAGGGGCGCTCGCTGCCGAGCGCTCCGGGCCCCCCACCCCAAGCAGAAATAAGCCGCTCAAAAATTAAGGCCTTATTACATACGGAATAAGCCCTTATTACCTAGAGGATAAACCCTTATTTTTGTCGCCATTAAGGCCTTCTTACCTAGGTAATAAGCCCTTATTTTTTTGGAAGCCCCCGTCATGACCTATACTCCGGACTTAATTAGTGATTTCGGGGCTGAACGACGTATTACCGTTCGGTTTGGCGAGCTGTCTTCCTGGCCGGGGCTTCCGTTGAGTACTGTCTTTTGGTGTGAGTTGAAGGTAGTGTCAGGAGTCCCTGGATGGTAGCACCGTTTTGGGGATAGCCAGTTATGGATTTACGTGAGTAGGAGGTCATATTAACAAAGAGCCGTGAGGGAGAAATCGACAGGATGTACTACAATCAGTTTCGGGCAGAGCACCTGCGCCTGTAAGTGCGCTTCTGTCTGGACTGGGGCTTAGCATCTGGTGCATTGGGTGTTTGTCCAGTCAAGTAGCTTCCAAGCATACAAGGGTACAACCTCTACGTACTGTAGCAAGACTGGAAATTGCGAAAGAATGGCGGTGCTACAAGATATCCAGTTAGACTCCGACATCTGGACTTTTCGCGATCTGGTTTCGGGCGACTCAAACCTTACAGAAGGTCTCAAGAATACTGAAACTGCAGCAAAAACACCTGAGCGCCAGGCGCCGAGTGAAGGATGAGGCTTGTCTTCTCCTGGAATTGGCTCAGACCACCGAGAGCAAATTGATTCGGCGAAAAGAATGCTCAGATGGCCATAGGGCAGTGTTGATCCATGCAACGAGGGCTGACCTGAAATACCTAGCCCTTGGCCTGCTACAGCTACAGGCCCATTTCCTTTCCACGGCATCTGGATGATTCCGATTGTGCCAACGACACCTTGTCCCTTGTCACCCCCACGCGAGTCCCACACGGAATTCTTCCTGCCGCGACACTTCAAACCTTATTCTTCGAGTTGGGAGTTTTTGAAGTGACCATTGGGTTGGGGGGTTGTCCAGATATTCGGACGAGCTGCGAGCGCCGAGCCTCAAACGAATCAACGCAGCAGCACTTTGCCGTTCTTTGCGCAACGTGCCCGTTTTGCTTTTCATTCTCAATGCACGGAAGGTAACATCTGAAGCATGCACGGAATCTCATGCCTATGAACTGAGCCTTAATCGAGTTATCTACGACTCCGGGTTTCTGCAGCTTTCATGCACAAACACAACAGTCATGGATTTTGCCAAGTTTGTGCGCGAGCACACGCATATCCAGCAGTTTTGTTTGTGCTACTACACCACACTCCGCTGTGCCGAAAGTTGTGCTTTTCGACTGCACTTCTGGTATTTTGCAATGTAGTTTCTGCTTGAGTAACTTGCACAAGTTATGGTAAAGTCGTACCGCAAGAGTGGAGAGTGCACAGGTGTGGTTTTGAGATGCATGCCTCGGTGTCTGCATATTCTGAGGAATTATAATGGAGGTTTATGCATTGGACAAGTTGTATCGAAAGTGTTCATATCGCCATAGACGAATGAACAAACATGAAAATTAGATTCGATACACTGAAGCTTCAACCATTAGCACTATAGTTGTTGAACAGAGCCCTTAACATTCCAAGGAGTTTCGCAATACGATCAGCGTTCGACGCCTTTGTCGGCAAATCTGGGCTGTAGGCACACGCACATTCGAAGCATGTTGGCCTGGGCCTTCTGCGATGTTTCGGCTCCGTGTGAAATATTCATACTCGTGTAAGTTTAGAGGTTTCGGGCGAATCCAGATTGCGCAACCCTAAAGAAGAATAGTTTGAGTTCAGATGTCTCGAATTTTGGAGTTGATAGCCTAAGCGCGAGACCTTATTAGTCCGAAACCTGCACCCCATCTCGGCTGGGGACGCCTTCACGGCCCTAACATGGGCTGCTTTGACGGCTCGAGACAAGAATATTTGGTTACGCCTTCATGACCCGCGGCCCAACATTCCTGTTCGGAAGTAAATTGCGGGGGGCTATGTCGGCAAGTCATGGAGCTCTCAGCCCGGAGCTTATTCCAGAAAGGCGTAGAGATTCGCGCTCAAACGTTGCAGGGCTGGGTTTGTTTCATCCGCGGCTTCAGATTCCAGGTTGAAGGTTTAGGGTTCGGTTTCAAGAGTTGAGGTTTGATGGGAAATTTAAGCAGCTATCTGGCTGAATAGCATATACGGTGTAGTATCGGGTGTAGGTTTGCAGATATGGGTGTCGGCTGACTGAATTCGGATACAGTACAAGCTTTTAGCAAATCTACTGTCACATCACAACAAGTGTAAAAACTATGCGCCAACCGCTGCACGTGTGCCAATGATGTTTAGAAAAGTAGCAACCTTCCTGATACTCGTGGCAGAAAGAGAACCGGTGTCCGACCTTCCGTTCTCGTGCCAGTACCCTATTCAAGATTATGAAGTCCCTCAATACTCTATATGTGAATGCTGAGGCTTAGTTCCAGGGATGGCTTGAAAGCAAAAAGGGTCGTGATAGCGATGGTTTTCACACGTGTCAAGTTTGGGCTCAAGGTCAGATGGGTTCTCAGAGATGTGTACTTGCATTTCGACAATCGAGGGATAAGCTTCATGTTGTTGCCGCTTTGAGTCAGCTCAGTTTCTAGCTTCAGGATTGACGTTAGCACTGAGGGAGATGAGGATGTCGCCCATTTTCCGCGAAGTGTTTTTACAATGCTCTTTGAGTTTAGGATTTCTAAAGCAACCGAGTCAATTGCTGGTTGGCATCGCTACTGTAATCTCCCACTCGAGAGGGCAATCGTGTTAAGCTTTTGTTGGCACCCAGCTGAGCCATCGAAAGCCAAAGGCTTTGTGAACTCTGCGAAGTTGCACATCGCACTCAACACTACAACCCGCCATGCAGTATGCTGAAGGAACCACCGTCGAAGTGGCTTTGGGCCGCCCCGCTGGACGGTGACCGTCAAGGCTTCCCGCTTTCACATCTTGTGCTGCTGCGCCTCCACTGTGCCCTGCCAAACCTATTCAATCCTAAAACCTTGTCTCCGAACCGTGCACCCTTTGCCCACTGAACGAAGCCTGTTCCCTTGAATCCGAAACCCTTGTCCCCAAAACCTTGAACCAAATTAATTGTATAAGCATCTTTGTGGTTTGGTCCGACTGCATTTTGTTTCTTTCCAGATGCGGGCGCATTAAACTTTCATGTATCTAGGGCTTGGGCTTCAAGTTTCTAGAGTTGCAAGCTTAAGGGTTGAACGATGGGGCTCCTAAGCCGTAAACCCTAACTAATCTCACTTCATCACAGACTTCGAACCACATGCCTCGCCTGGTCTGTCCGAGTTTGAGCGCCGAAATCCGAACCCACATAAAAAATGTAGGCTTTGGGGTGAGTCGAGCTTCGGATCCGAGGATGTGGATTTAGGGCTTAGGATTCAAGGCTAGCTTGTAGGATGAAGACGTCGTGGGCGAAGCCAGCATTCAGTGAGGAGGCTCATCAGTCTCGCTGTGCCTCCGCATAAGCAGGTTTCCCCTCAATGCTACCACCCGAAATGAAACTTAGCAATGCAACATGAGAGAAACAAGAACGTTGCGGACCCAATCTACAATTCTTTGAACCTCCGATCCGAAATCCCTTTCCCAAGCCCGCGACCCCGAGGCCTACATCACAGGGCTAGACGCTACTAAACCCTGGGCCTGTAACCGTAACCCTAGACCCCTAAACTCACCTCAGGGCGGAAAGCCGCACCCCGAAGATTTGGAGCCAAGCCGGAGAATTCAATGGCGGAGGCGACACGACTCTCTTCGAGGATAGGGACTTCCTGTAAGGCTGCCGGGGCCTTTGGCTCAGTTTTGGAGTCCAAGGTCTGATGTGTGGGACACGGCTTTTTCCTGATGTCAGTGTGAGCACCACCAGCCTGGCTTTGAAGAGTTCACCTCCCGCCGAAAGCAGTGCCTCGAAAGTTGCGAGACCAAGCCGCAGGCCCTGGAGGCGATGACGTTGCGACTCGCATCGAGAGGACGGCCTTTGTTTGGGAACGTTTGGGGATCGAGGGGTGTTGTGTCTGAGGCACACGACACGTACGGCCTTCTCCCCTGACTTGCGCGCTACTGATGAAACGAAGCACAGTTGGTGTTGACGTACCGGGGGATAGACAGCCAAACCATGCCAGGCCGTGTCACCGCGCACAGCATTGGTCGGTGCCCAAGCTGGGCATTGTGTGGAAGGATTGCGTTTCGGGAGTGCTTGACTTTGAGATGCTAGCGGTGAAAGTGGCTAGTATGCGCAGGATGTTGTCAGGCTAGCACAGGGAGCGAGCCTGCATGCAACATGCCCTGCACCAACAAAGGGATCACCTCCTTTCTTCCCCCCGGATGCAACATAAATTTCACTTCCTCCTACGGTTGTGTCGACACTTAGTCTACGCTTCACCAGATCATAGCCAGAGATCGCTGAATCCCGTTATAGTTGATACGTGCTTCTCTTGCGTTCCTGAAGCTTCCACCTGGGCGATCCTTAGGGATATCCCCGGAAATTCTGTTGGGGTCTGATATCGTTTTCAGGCGTCGGATGCTTTTAGGTCTGAGGGCTTCGCTGTGGGCCGTCGGACCACGAACCATAAACCCTGGACCTGTGGGGCTCGGCTCTAAAAGTCTAGGTTCGGTTTGAGTCTCAACGGTTGAGGCTTTCAAGGTTCAATCGTGGGCAAGTCTTAAAATGTCGCTCCTGGCTTGACATGCTTAGTTGCTGCCTCTTTGATGATCTCCGGCAGAAGCGTCGGGCTTGAGATGTGAAGTGACATAAAGGCTTCCTGCATGTTTATTGCCATTGGTACTCGTTGGTCTTATCATGGAAATTGCTGGTCGTATGCATTTTGGTTCTGACTCCCCAGACCAGCGTGGAACTCAAGCTCTCCGAAAGAAGGATGAGGGCTCGTCCCATCAGCGGGGCTGCCAGCGGTACAACGCCGACGTGGCACATGCCTCGGAAAGGGTGGTGGGGTTTCAGGGTTAGTTCAGGGCTTTACGATTGGAGTCGGCTTTTGCAAGGTTTGTACAAGACTTCGGGTTCAGCCGATGACCCCACTCAGAATAGCCTAAATAACCTAAAGCTTTGTCTAAACTGTTTGTGTTTGGCATCAACCCGCAACCCCGATTACCCCAAAAGCCAAGAAGCTGCCGGAGCCTCAAGAAGTCTTCCTGAACCAAACCTTCCTCTCGGCTCAACCCCCCGAAGCCAAGAGCAGCTGAAAAATGAATTCAGGGTTAGTGAGCCCTTGGTCTCGGAGCGCTCATAAACAGTAGCATCCTCAATCAAAACATCTTACCCCCAGAGCTGTAAACCAAATCCACGGTCCGAAGAAAACCTGAATCAACTCTAAACCGTGCAGCTCTAGACTGCATTGACGCCCTATAGATCTTGAACCCCGACAACCGAGTTCCACGGAAACCCAAGCCCGAATCGGCAGCCCGTTTAGACCGCATACCACATCTTCTTTGCAAGACAGCTCTTTTTGGGCTTGTCGGTAGTTCTGACTTGAGCTAAGATGCTGTTCTACAGGCTCGTTGAAGCACATGCGCTAGGGGGAGAGAGCTCTCGATTTCGAATGCTCCGTGCCAGGGACGGAAATTTCCACCTCAACCTGGCGCTGGCCCCAGACTTCCGGTCGAGAAGCTTTGCAGATGAGCATCTGGTTAAAGTTCAAGATTCCAAAGCCCATGGTTTTGATTAAGATAATGAAACCTGAACTATCGGGTTTACCGTGGTCTGTGACGGTCTATGACCGCAGTCGATATTGTCGTAGATTAAATCTGAGGTTTAGTTTGCTCATCGTTGACACCCTGGTGCCAATATTTCGGTGGCCGTTTCTATATCATTGAGGAACTAGGGGCCATGAGCGCAAGACCCAGCATGCTTGGATTCGCAAACCCAAAGTCGACCAAAAACGTTCGACCGTGTCTCAACCCCCAAACAGCATCTTCTTCCAAACTCTGATGCCCGAAGTCCAGTCTTCGGCCCATGGTTCCTTAAGCCGGGACATCTTCATCTCGAACGGCCGACACAACCTTCTGCATCCGCCAAAGTCTTGAATCGACCCCTTGAGCCGAACCCTGAACCCCTGAAAACGAAAGCACCCCACCACGCCTGCCCCGCACCAAAGCAAGAATACTGTGAAGAAGCCTTTCATGTTCCTGGTTGAACATCGAGCTTGGTGCGCGGATCCGGCTTCGAGAGCAGAGCACCCCACATAAAAACTGTAAAGTGTGCTAGATTTGATGATCCCCAGGTCCCCACCCCTTTGTCGAGTGTTGGGGAAACCGGAGCAACCAAAGGAACGGCCGTGCTTTACTTACAAATCCTCTCTGGGCTGCCGTGCGTGCCGAGTTCCTCATCGCTTCGCGTTGGTCGGTGGGCTGCAAGAGGCCAGAAGCGGAGCCACACAATGTCACAGAACCGAGAGTGTTTAGATGAATGCGCAGCTTGCATGCTGAAGGGAGTTTCGCCAGGGATGGGGCCTTGCTGCCGACTTGCAGGGCTTTCTTTGGAGCTTTGGAATTGGCCCCAATCACCTGACCAACGCCCCAATTCCTGCCTGATTGGGATGTTCCACTCTGGGTTGTTATGTTGTTCCGGTTCAGGGCTGCAATTGCGCTGGCTGAGGAAGTAGATTCGATGCCGGAGCAGCAGCAGTTGCAGTTGCGGTTGAAGTTGCAGTCGCAGTGGTAGCAGCTACTGGACTCAAGTCTAGATGATTGGAGGTCGTAGTCTGGCTAGACTTGAGTCCAGTAGCAAATTGGGCTTCTAAGCTACCGGTTTACTTCGAGAGGTGCAGGAATGATTTCTCATGGGGCCAGGCCTGAGGGATCCACAAGCATGAAACATAGGTGTGACATTGGGGCACGGCCACTTGCGTGCACATTCGCAGGTATTCTACTGCAGTTGCAGGCGTATCAGCGTCGGGATGCCCCTAAAAGGGTAAGGTAAGGCGATATGTGGTATCAACCCCCCGCTGTAGATAGCCTACCGCATTTTGGATCCCGGGCCCTTCTGTAAACTTTCACCACCCAAACCTTGCAGTCTAGGCAGCCGGAGTCTTGGCCCCAAATGCCTCCTACTTGTACCCACAGAGCGCAATGTTTGGTTAAAAATCATAGTTTATAGTTCTTGAGACAGGTATGTCCTAGTACACATACTAAGTCCTCAAGCATGTGTAGAGAGGTCCTTAGTAGGCTTCAAATGGGGGCTGGGCAGGGTGGGCATGGGGTGGCGCCACCGGTTATCCTCCAAAAGACCTTCAATGCTAACGAACATCCCGAACCCTGAAGCCAAAGCCCCAAAACCTTGAAGCCACTAAAGCCCTAAAACCCTTCCTGAAACGTGCTTCAGGCAGTTGAGGCCCTGGGCTGGAGCAGGCGCCAGGGCATGGACCATGAACCCGTCAGCCAACATAGGATTTCAGTCCCTGGAGTTTTAGATTTCTCGGCACTTCAGGATTATAGGTTGTTAGGGCTCTGCGGTTTAAAGGCTTTAAGGTTCTACGGTGTAGGATGCAGGATTATGGACTTTAAGAGAATCTAATCAGGGATTTAGGACCTAAATGCCCTAAACCCTAAACAGAAGACGGAAAGCCTTGTCAGAACCCTGAGCTGAGATGACTCCCAGCCTACAAAAGACATACCAACATTCTACCGGAGGGGTTTATAGGGTTTAGGGGTTTAGGGCTGATAGGGTTTTGGATAGATTGGGGATTCTGAAGGTAGCAGGGGCACGGACAGAACTTTAAGGAAGCTACAGGTGTGTATCGCGAACGTCCACCCTGAAGTTTTTGCTCCTTTGTATTGCAGGCGTTGTGAACTTTTACTGACAAGTTTGTGACGCGAAGGTCCAGCCTGAAACTCCTGCATCTTTGTATTGCAGGCGCTGTGAACCGTAAGGACACTGACACTACACAATAATTTTGTAGCGCGGATGCCCATCCTGAAAATTCTGGGTCCTTGCATTGTAGGTTTTGTGAACGTTAAGAACATCCTAAGTTTGTAGCGCGAAGGTCCACCGTGAAATTTCTGCATCTGTGTATTATATGCATTGTGAACTTTTACGCACAACGAAGGTTTGTAGCGCAAAAGTCCACCATGGTCCACCCTGCAAATTGTGTGTCTTTGTATTGTAAGCGCTGTAAAAACTTTAACCACACCATAACTACTATCAGTTTGCAACACGAACACCACCCCGAAATTTCTGCATCTTTGTATTGTAGGCGCGGTGAACTTTATAGACACTACAAGTTTGTAACGCGAATGTCCACCCTGAAGTTTCTGTGTCTTGTACTGTAGGCGTTGTGAAATTTAAGGACACCACAAGTTTGTAACGCGAGCGTCCACCCGTTGTAGCCGCTGGGAACTGCAAGGACGCTGCACTATAAGTTCGTAACGCGAGCGTCCACCCTGAAATTCATGAATCTTGGTTTTGTAGGCGTTGTGAACTGCAAGGACAATACACTATAAGTTTGTTTCGCGAACATCCACCCGGAAATTTCTGCATCTTTGCATTGTAAGCGTTGTGAACTTAAAGGACACCACACCAAACGTTTGCAACGCGAACGTGGAACGTCCACCCTGAAATTTGTATTGTAGGCGTTGTGAACAGACTGTAAGGACTCTAGAAGCTTGTAACGCCAAAGTCCACCCTGAGATTTCTTTATCTTTGTATTGTAGGTGTTGTGAACTTTAAGCACACTATCAGTTTGTAATGCGGACGCGAACGTCCACCCTGAAACTTATGTATCTTTGTATCGTGGGTGTTGTGGCCCGTAGGGACACTGTAATTTTGTCGCACGAGCATCCACCCTGAGATTTCTTTATCTTTGTATCGTAGGCGTTGTTAACTTTAAGCACACTGTCAGTTTGTAACGCGGACGCGAACGTCCACCTGAAATTTCCGTAGCTTTGTAGTGTAGCCGTTGTGAACAGCAAGGACACTACACTATAAGTCTGAATCGCGAGCATCCACCCTGAGTTTCTGTATCTTTGTATTTCAAGCGTTGTTAACTGTAAGGACACTACAAGTTTGTGCGCGAACGTCCACGCTGAAATTTCCGCATCTCTGTAGCGTAGGCGTTGGGAACTTTTCGGACACTATGAGTTTGTAACGCGAACGTGCACCCTGAAATTTCGAACTTTGAGGTTGATAACGCGAATGTCCACCCTGAAATTTCTGTATCTTTGCATAGTAGGCGTTGTGAACCTGAAGATCACTTTCAGCTTTTAACGCGAACGTCCACCCTGAACTTTCCGTATGTTCGTAGTGTAGGCGATGTGAATTTTAAGCGCACTACAACTTTGTAGCGCGAAAGTCCACCTTTAAGTTTCTGTATATTTGCATTGTAGCCGTTGTGAACTGCAAGGAGACTACACCGCAAAGGTCCAGCCTGAAATTTCTGTGTCTTTGTATTGTAGGCGTGGTGAACTGTAAGGACTCTATAAGTTTGTAACGCGAACGTCCTGATTGAAAAGTCTGTGAACTGTAAGAACACTACACTATAAGTTTGCACCGGGAATGTCCACCCTGAAGTTTCTGTATCTTTGTATTGTAGGGGTTGGGAACTGACTATGAGGACACTACAAAAGCTTGCATCGCGAAACGTCCACCTTGAAATTCTGTATTTTTGTATTGTAGGCATTGTGAACTGTAAGGACACTATCAGTTTGTAACTCAAACATCCACTCTGAAAATTCTGCATCTTTGTATTGTAGGCGCTGTGAACTTTAAAGACTCTACGAGTTCGTAGTGCGACCTTCCACATTGAAATGTCTGTATCTTTGTAGTGCGGGCGTTCTGACATTTAAGGACACTATAAGCTTGTAACGCGAACGTTTACCCTGAAATTTCTGTATCTTTGTATTCATTGTAGGCGTTGTGAACTGACTATAAGGACAATAAAAGCTTATACCCCGAACGTCCACCGGAAATTTCTGTCTTTTTGTATTGTAGGCGTTGTGAACTTTAGGGTAAACTTTAGAGACACTGTATGTAATTTTGTAACACGAAGGTCCACCCTGCAAACTCTGTATCTTTGTAGTGCAGGCGCTGTGAACTTTAAAGACACTACAAGTTTGTAACGCGAACGTCCACCCTAAAAATTCTGCATCCTTGTATTGTAGGTGTTATGAACTTCAAGCACACCGCAAGTTGTAATGCGAACGTCCACGCTGAATTTCTGTATCCTTGTATTGGATGCGTTGTGAAGTTTAAGGACACCTATAAGTTTGTAACGCCGACGTCCACCGTGAAATGTCTGAATCTCTGTATTGCGGCATTGTGAACTTTAAGGACACCATAAGGTTGCAACGCGAACGTCCACCCTGGAATTTCTGTATCTTTGTAGTGTAGGCGCTGTGAACTTTAACGACGTTATATTTTTGTACCGCGAATGTCTACCCTGAAAACTCTGCATCTTTGTATTGTAGGCGCTGTGTACCGCAAGGACACTGTAAGTTTGTAACGCGAGCGTCCACCTTGAAGTTTCTGTATCTCGATATTGCAGGCGTTATGAACTTTAAAGACACTACAAGTTTGTAACGCGAACTTCCACCGTGAAATTTCTTCATCTTTGTATTGGAGGCGCTGTGAACTTTAAAGACACTACAAGTTTGTAAAGCCAACGTCCACCCTGAAATTTCTGTATTGCTGTAGTGTAGGCGCTGTGAACTTTGAGGACACTGTAAGTTTGTAACGCGAACACCCACCCTGAAATTCTGTATCTTTGAATCTGACGAACGCCCGACACCGGTAAGTCTAGGCAGACTTTCATCGTGACATCATGACGCGTTAGTGGACGGTGTTACCCAACACCTTGAGAACACTCAATGCCGTCCCAAACATCAAGAACGTGCAAGTGGTTGTGACATCCGCAACTGAAGTTATTTAGCTGTGAGAATCCCATGCCTTCTGCTCACCATCCGGACCTCTCCGCCCTGCCGTCTTTACTGCTCAGCTGTTCGCTCTCTGAAGCCGGTCGCTGTGTATACGCTCGTCGATTGTCTATGAATCTGTCAGTATCCCTTCTCAAAATGACAAGCATGGGGCATTGCTGTAGGAAGGTGCAAGGGCGTAGCAAAAGTGGGGGTTCGAGCGTCGAACTGCATCCAATCACGGATGGATAGTAAAATTGTAGCCTGCAGAATGTTGTGTGCAGGATCCCATGAAGCTGCCGTGGAAGGCGCGTATGGGTTTAGGATTTAGGGTTGCTGGCAACCACCTAAGGAGAAAGAGCATGTTGGATATCGAGAAATTGCTGGAACCGCTGCTTGAGTGCAAGATCCTAAATCCGGAACGACCGACGGCTTCTTTGTGCAAAGCAGGTGCAGGTTGAGATGCTGAGATTTGTATCTCCGGGCAGCCATCAACAGCTGGGTGGGTTAAAGTGCAACTCAAGAGCCCTGCATGTAAACCCTAAGCCCCATAAGAAGCCTCATAAAGCCGAGAAGCCCTACGTAATCAAACGAGTCTACAGAGTACAGTGTCATGGCGGCAGCGGATAAAGCATTTCCACAAGGATTTGGGTTTGGGGTCCAGGATACTGAAGGATTCTCGATTCAACATGTGAGCGTCTGGGGGTTTGGGCTTTGACGCGAAATCGCTGTGCGCGCGGGGCTCAACTTTAAGCCCGGTATACCCACCCCTTAAAGTTGGCCGCAAACCCCGACAGTTTCAGGTGCGTGCTTCGGTGTCTGGTGATGTTTGAAGAATGATAAAGATTACTCCGCTTGTACCAAAACAATTTTAGTTCGATTCCTTGTTACGGTTTCTTGAGCCCTCAGCTGTTAGCCTAAGCCCGACGTTCTACTCATGTGAGCTTCAAGCCTGCAACCTATCCCAGCTTGGGACACGCTCATGGTGAACATGCGCAGCTCTGACAGCTCGAGACATGGACCGTTGCTTACGACATCTTGACCTGAGGTCTAACATCCCTGCTGCCAACGCATTCCGGTTTTGAAGCAAGCGTAGGAGCGCTGCAGACACACATTTTCAGACAGATGCACTTGGGGCCGTGAGGGGTGTCCCTGACCTGCGTGCGATGTCGAGATGTCGTGGAGCCCTCAGCCGGGAGCTTCAGAACAAAGTGAGATCTAGAGGTTCGTGCTCAGCGGTGGCAGCTCTGGGTATTGTCGCTTTCCGGGACTCAAGTTGAAGGTGTAGACTTTGGCTTCAAAAATGCATTTGTGAGCAGCTTCCGTGTGGATATTTTGAAATTTAGGAAGGAGTACCGATTACCGGGGTATGTAGATCGGGCATCGGCTGACAGAATGGGTATGCAAGCTTTCCGTAAGCATGCTAGAACGCCATAGCAACTTGTGAAAGCTGGTCGCAGACCACCGTCCGTGCGTCAACAATGCTCAGAACCGCAACGGATTTCTATGAATCGGGCACCCCACACAAGATTCTGGTATCCTGTCCATACATGCAGTCTTGTGCCCCTTTCCTCCACGATCAAGAATGCCTTTCAGTCGTGTCACGTTGGGCATCAACCCTGCATACCGTGTTGCTTGCATCTCTAGGCCACAGTTTGTAGCTTCACACATCAGTGCGATTGCTTAGTATTTGGGGAGACGACAATGGCGACTGTGGGGCATTCATGAAAGGCTTGCCGAGTTTAAAATTCACAGCAAGTTGTTTCATTTATCGAAGCAAGTTCTCATCCCATGTGATGTTTATGAAGGAGATGTCACAGGCAATAGATTCAGATGCGTGCTCGAGGGGAATCGCATTAAGCCTCTGCTTCAACATTGCTTTTCCGCTTTAGCTTCGCACTCAAATGCGTCTGAGGACTTGACCGACAACCCGCCATGCAGAACCCAAAATCCTCAACCTTCAACTGTGGCTTCAGGCCGCTCGACGGGCCTCTCGTGTTGCACCGCTTGCGCTGCCGTGCCTCTGCTGCCTCTCCCAATCGTGAACCCTTGCCTCCTAACCTAGGACTAAACTGAGCCGGCTCCCAAAACATTCGACTGGTCTGACAAGATAGTTCCCGGTTGTTGAGGGCTCGATTTCATTCTACAGGGTGCATGTAGTGCTCCTCCTACTGGAGTGAGGTTGGGGGGGTTCTAGAGGTCGTTGATTTCGGAGCCTACATGGTGAAACAAGGATGTCTAAGGCAGGACACAATAGCGAGGTGTTGGTTTCAAGGCGCAGGTGGGGTCAGACTTAAAGGTATCAAGGGTTAAACGATTAAAGCCCAGTCGCAGGAGACTTTGTCTACGAATTTAAGTGAAAGTGGGGTAAACTCACGAAAGAGCCGGATCTACGGGCAAGACGCAAAAGGTTGTCAGAGCTAACGCTGCCGGCGCTGCGATTGAAAGTCGAGAGGTTTTGGGGCAAGTGTCTGGAAGTGCGAGGCTTGCCTTGCAATCGTGTTTCAACGCATTCGCCGTGAAGGTGAATGGCTGCACGAAGAGACGAAATGCTCTCGACCATACGGCATTGTTATTCCAGTGTCGCTTCAGTCTGTCAGTTGTCATTGCCAATAAGCAGAGCTAAACTTTAATATGGCGTTGAACCGAGTTCATACCCTGAACATCCTTGAACTGTTTTTCCTGCATCCCCCTCGCCAGGTCTTGCCTTCTCCTGGAGTTGGCCCAGAAGCAAGAGCAAAATGTTTTGGCGAAAATGCTGCTCCGATGGCATCAGGGCAGAGATCATGAATACAGCAAGGGTCTTGGAGGTTTATCAAGTTTAGCCTTTTAGCCTTTCTCTCGGGAGAGGTCTCCGGGCTGGTGCATGATTCGACCTGGGCCCAAGCCGAAAGAACCCGTTTTTCATACGGTTTTTTTACTGTAGCTGTAAAGACGCATTCATCTGCGGGCTTGGTTGCTTGCGATTGTCGACCTTTTAGGTACGTCTCGCCTGTCATGGGGCTAAGACGCAGCATTTTCTTATCCGTGACACTCATGCAATTCTGCGGGATGGTGTTTTATTGGATGGACTCGTGGGTTGAAAATGAGCATGAGGTTTGGAAGTTTCGATATTCGGACAAGCTGCAAGCTCCGTGACCTTGCTCCGCGTTCTGCAACTTACTCCCTCTGCTTTTCACAATCGATGGGAGGCTGACATCTGAAACATGTGGCGCTTCTGATGCATATTGAAATTGCCCATGAGCTGTACGTTAACCGAGCTATCTGGGAATCCTGGAGTTTGCTGGAAAAACAAGACGAGCCTGCGTGTGTGCGGGCGCACGCACGTGCAGCAGTTGGTCGGGAACCCCACGGTCCGCCATCATTTCCAAGCTGCATTCCCGACTGTTCACGTCATTGCTGCTTGAAGATTGCACGATGGAAGGTGCCCACGTATGATTTCGAAAGCATGCTTCGGTGTCTGGATATGTGTGAAGATATTAGACATGATCGACTACCTTTCATATTCGCCATAGGTAAATGAACTAACATGGAGATTAGCAATGAACTCCCGACCATGAGCTCGGTAGTGCTGGGACATGGTTCGATGATTCGACTCCTTCTTAAGTTCGGTTCCTCATTGGAGGTCATGGGATCTCGGATCTGCAAGGCTAAGCCTGAAAACCGATTCGTCCGAGTATTAAGCTGTACCCTGGACACGATCTCAGCTTGGGACATGCTCAGGGCCGAAATGCGCGCCGCTCTGACCTCTGACGGCTCGAGATCACCTGATGACCGACAGCACTTCTGCCAATGCAGATCCGTAGGGAAAGAAATTATAGGAGAGCTGAGGACACGGATTTTCAGACCCATGGGCATCAACAGCAGTTTTGATGGCCTTGCGGGGCACTATGTTGGGAAGCCATGGAACCCTCAGCCGGGAGCTTCAGAATCGAGTAAGATCTAGGCGTTCGTGTTCGGAGGTTGCAGGTCTGGGTTTTGGACCCATGTCTTGTTGGGGGCTTGGTCTGTGGACGGGAAGTTTAAGCAATTTCCTACTTGAACAGGCTGAAAGGTGACACGTAAATCAGGGTGTCGGTTGGGTTGGGGATACCCGTTTTCTGACAACATTTGACAACATACTCCTGATTCGCTTTATCTGCGCGAGAACTTAAGGAAGCTAGTCGCAGTACCGTGCGTGTGCCAATGATGCTCAAGACAGTATATAACCATTTTCTGAGTGTATGACATGCTTATGCAACAGCCGTGGCAGGCAATAGACTCAACAGAAGTGCTAGAGGGCATCGCTATTGCAATGTCGCACTCTAAGCGTGTTCCCTTGAATCTTAAATCCTTTACCCCAAACGCTTAGCCCTATTCCCGTCAACTTTGTGCATCCTACATTCGAGATTTCCCGTAGCGTGCGAGCGGCATCGGAAGGTGCTGGACCGTCAGATCCGAAAGATATTGCCCATGCCCAAAATTTATATCACAAGGCTAAAGCCTGAATTTATGACCTTAAGGCCGAAAACAACAACCCAACCATGCTAGACCAAGCCGGATACCCCAAAGGCGATGACGACCCGATGAGCATCGTGGATGGGGATTTGAGGTGGGGGTTCCGAACTTTCTCAGGGTTTAGAGTCCAAGGTCTAATGTGTGCGGTATCGGACTTTCATGATTGTCGTCTAGTCTGCATTGCCGAAAAGTGATGCTATTAAAACCCGAGTTTCAACAAAAGAACTCCATAAGGTTTAGGGTTTTTAAACCCTAAGCCCTAAAACCCTAATTAAGCCCTAAAGCCCTAAACCCTGATGACTCAAGGCTTGAAGGTTGGAGATCCAAAGCCGGAGCCCTGCGCCCTGTGAAATCCCAAGCCGGCCTCGGACCTCGGCCTGGAGGTCGAGTTATAGGAGCCTTATAGAAGGTCTATAATCATTTATAGAAGCCTTATAGAAGAGTCAAGGGGCCTTAAAGCTTTGCAGTCCAATACATCAGCACTGGAGAGCTTGGAGCCTCAGATTTCAGAGTGCTTCCCCATGCCAGTGACACCGAGTCTAAGCCAAGCTCCCAAGCTGCACAAGCTTCACCATGAATCGTAAGAACCTGAAGCTGAAAGTAACAACGCGAAGGATGCCAGACCAAGCCGACGACCCCGATGACGATGTGACTCGCATCAAGAGCACGGGTTTGGGTTGGAGATCGGCGGGAGTTGTGTCTGAGGTATGTGACTATGACTCGATGGTTTGGGCACCCATCAATGCGGTGGCACATTAACGCGAGAGCGAGATCTCTGGCAAAAAGACGGAACAGTGCTCCATGCTTCGTGTCATGTTCAGCGTCGGCGTGGTTCTTTTTCCACCCTGGTGCAATGCTCGTTCAGGTGCTCATCCGGATAACGCAATTGCCGGTGGCGTTAGCCCATGGGTTTTTGCAACTCCCGTGGAGTTTCTTCCTCCTGCGAACGAAACCTCAATCTCTTCGATTTGTGGCTTGAGGCGTCATGGATACACACAAAGGCACAGACTTGCCGTTGGTGTTTTTGTTGCGTTTAAGCACGTACCCGGTGGCGTTCCGACTTCTGATTGCATGGTCATTGCCACACACTTATGTGAGTAGCCTGCACATGGGCTATTCTCCAAGGCTTGAGAGTTTGCACACATGGCGAATCGAAGAAGCTTCGGGTTCAGGGATGAGCATCCGGCTGGCCATGGGGCCTTCGTGGCTTCGGCCGCCAGGACCCTCAACCGTGGGTCCCAGGTCCCGGGGTCTTTGCACTCGAGGGTGCAGGCGCAGGCCGGTTTTGAGATGGGCTTTTATCAAGCGGTACTCATGCTTGCGCTCATGCTGATCAGATGTGGCCGGTGCTTCTGACATCTGAGGTGTTGGCAAGATTGAAAGCTTTTGAACTTTACGATGTCGGATATAGCCTGGGGCTTAGGGCTTTGTCCAAATGTCCACTTCAAGGCAGACCCCTGGTGTGCAATGGCCGTTGCATTCACAAGGACCACGACCTTGGGAGACGTAGTGATGAGAGCTCAAGTCTCGACTTACATCACAAAAATACGTTTAGGCCCTCAAAGCTTTAAAGAGTTCAATCAACTCAAAACAGCAGAAGCTCAAGTTAGATCTGCAGAATTTTCACGCTTCAGCATGTCCATTTAGGGTTTCTGGGGTAGGGGTGTTGAGGTCTTAGCGTTTAGCGTTTTTGCTGGAGGTATTGCTCGGGTTTCAGGGCTTTCGGCGTGTTTAGGGCTTGGGCATCAGACAGCTCGCAAAACCGGCATGCCGGCAGGCAGGCACTGCTCCAGACTTGTTTGAGGGGTTCATGGGGCAAGACATATGCTCGAAATTAGGGTCTACAAGGGGTCGCAACAAAAGCTGCAGCATACTTGATTCTTAAGCATGGATTTCCAACCCCGAAACCGTCCGAGCACTTGTCAGAAGCGTTGAAATCTTTACAGCCTTTTGAAAAAAGGCCAAGAGCCGTTCCAATGGCGCAGGAGAGTTTTGGGACTTGCCGACGCGTGCCCGGACGATCCAGGCGAGGTGAGTTCGAGCTTTGGGGAGCGCGATTCTGAATGTAGTGTTTGGGTCTAAGGGTGGGGTTTAGGATGTAGAGCAAGCTTCGGGTGTAGAAAGAAATCTTTTAGCTTTTCGGGTGTAGACGTTACTTCGAAAAGAGTCCCAACTGCAAGCAATGTTTGGAGTTATGGTTCAGGGAATCGAATCTTGCAGATGGCTCATTTTACATGGTGTTTCGTGTACCCGACAATAGGCTGATAGATCTTGTGAACAGAATCGAATTTGTGAAGTGGGGCGTCAGATTTAGTGGCTGGGGTGTAAAGTTTATGGTGTTCGGTTTTTGGTGCGCTTGGTAGCTGAGACAACTATCCTTGGTGTTTGGTGCATCTGGCAGCCGGTCGAAGCAAACAGTCCGGGAATAGTTGCATGGTTGATAGTGCTTCTGATTGGTCGGGCACTGTTGTCATGGGTGTTTTGTGATGTACGCGGGTAGTGTGACCTGACATAGATGCATGACGCCGATTGTTTCAACATGCTTGTGGTCGATTGGAGAAAACTGCCCCGAAACAGTTTCAATGGATGCTGTTTGTTATCCGTCAGGGAAGGTCCTGGGATTTCGTAGCTGGTCAAAGAGACGGCATTATTTTTGGCAGGTAGGAGAAAACTGGTCTGATGATATCTGCCTTGGAACTTGTGTGTGTGTGTGTGTGTTGATCGTCTTGGTGGTAGGTCTGACAAAACTGCCCCGGAATAGTTGCGAGTTTGACTCAGCTTCGGCGGTTGAATTTGATTTCGGGAGTTCAGAGTTCTAGCCTGGTCTTTGCGTTCAGCTTGAGATGTAGGATTGGTTTAAGGCTGAGCTCGAGGCCTTTGGGACGTTGGCAATTTAGCTTAGCGCCGAATCCTGTGCTGAAGATTCAGGTTTGGGGATTCTACCGCAGTCGTGGCGCGAGTTTAGGTTTTTGTGTTTTGTGCTGCGGGCTTCTGGTACGGAGACCAAAGGGCGCATTTTCTGATGTAAGCTCAAGACGGGTGACGTTGCCGTAACCCAAGCCGGTATCCGCGAGGCGTAGTCCCCGCCTTCTTTACCCCTAGACCCCCAGCCCCCTGCCAGCAGAGGAGGCGGAAGCCCATGTGCACGACTTGGAGTCGCAGGCGGCACACTGTGCTGCAAGCTTCAGGAATTGATAGGCGTACATGGCTCAGGATTGACTTTGCGATCTTGAATCTCGATGAGAATTTCGGAAAACCCTGAATTTCTAAAGCCTTTGTAATTTAGAGCTTACCTCCAGCATGCAGTGATAGCCGTTGCAGTACCATTCGTCAATCGTTTTCAGCGCCAGGCGGGTGCCCAAGGCTCCAAGAAAAAAAGGTACAGTCGGTTTGGCAGCTTTGACTTGCAAGAGGCAAGGCTGAGTCATTGATTTGTTCAGCAAATGCATGGCAAAGATCGTCCGGCATGATAGCTAAGGGCACGCTAAGCCCTAAGCCATAACGTTCCTGGGCCGTGAACCTGAATTCCGAAACCCTATACACTCTATACCTTAAACTGTAGTTGCTGAACCAGAACCCCTGATTGCTTAATCCTAAACACTGAACCTTCAAGCTTTAATTCCCTAAGTCCCAAACGCTAACCCTAAACCCTAAACCTCGCTTGTGGTCATCGTTCTCACCCATGCGAGAGGGAAAAACCCTAACCCTAAATCTTAATTGTTTAAACCCTAAACCTTACCGTAATGCGAGATCAAGAGAAGGGCTAGTGCATGAATGAAACCTCGCTTTGTGCGTATGGTCCTAGCCATGCGAGAGGGAAGAGCCTTGATGCTTAAATGCTCAACCTGAGTTCCTGAACCTTAAACCTTAGTTCCTAAACCTTAAACCCTGTCACTAAATCCTATTCCCTAGCAACCTTAAACTCAAACCTAGATTCCTACACCTGGGGCCCAAGTTCAAAAACCCTACAAATTCCCAAACCTTAACTCAAAAGCCCTAAACCTTGTTCCTAAACCCTAAAAGATCCCAAACCTTAATTCCTAAACACTACACCTGGTTCCTAAACCCTAAACCCTAAACTTTCAGGCTTCGGGTTTAGCAGCCGGGGCACGGCCCCTAGGATTCGTGCTTTCAATGCTTCCTGGATTTTTTTTTGAAATAGGGTCGGTGGCTTAGGAAGTAGGGTTTACGGTTTGGCAATGAAGATATATGATTTAAGAATTAGGCGGAAGGTTTGAAGTCAAGATATGGATTTGGGCAGTAGGGTTAGGGTTTTGGTGGTCGGTACCTGGTTAAGATTCTTCCGCGCTGGTCGAATTCCCAGGATGGCAGTGATGAAGCAGCCCTAAACCCTTAAACCCGAAAACCTGAACGTCGAAACCCTAAACCTAAAGGCCGTCACCGTCAACCCTAAAACCCCAAACCCTAAACCTAAAGGCCGTCACCCTGCGAGCATTTCGTGACCAGGAGCCCAGAAGCTCAATTGAAGCTGGGACCACTTCAATATAGCACATAGCAACTATAACATACTACGTACACCAGAACCATAATATACTACAAAAATTGCTATAATCGACCCTACTATAGCCACAATATACCAGACCGTACTATATATACATATATATTTCTATAACATAACTAATCCCAAACCCATCTCGCAAGGCGGTCCCTGAGCCTCGGACCTCCGGTATCGCTGTCGCCTTCCTTGGAAGAGGTGCGCGCACCAACCTGAAGCTCTTGAAGCCGCGTTTAGGGTTTAGGTTTCAGGGTTCGGGCTTAGGGTTTAGGGTTTAGGGTTTCATTTCTGAACCTGATCCTCTAAATCTCCGGCCTGGTCATGGTCTGTATACACTGTCACCTCGTACGTGCTGCAGCTCGCGGTACCACCTGCGTCAAGAGCCCATGTGCTCAACAGTTGTCCTCAATTGCCACATGTCTATCTGAGGCATTCGGGTGTTCGATGCTTGGTTTGGGATGTGGCATGCATTGGTGGTTCCAACTTTGGGGTATAGACTTTGTAGAGTTCTGCATGCTTTGCTACCGTTCTCTTTTATCCATGCTTCCGCCAGTGTCTTAGCAAAGTTCTTCCGCGGCCCTCTGACAAAAAACGTGCTATTTGTTATTGCTTCGGCTACATAGCGCCGTTGCCATTAGCATCATGGTGCTGCTAAGCCGAGTGGAAGACGCAAGCTCTGAGCCCTTGTCGGAACCCTGAACTTCAGATCCCGGGGCCCCTAAGCCCTCAGTGAAGCTCGTCACAACCTCAGGCCCACGACTCATCTGAGACTGAGGACATGGCAGTTTCTCGGAATTTCTACTCGGGGCTTGCTTCGGTTGCTTAGGTGTTTCGATCAGAGGAACAGGGCTGGTGCTAAGCTGAGATTCTTTAGAAACCTTGTTGCCAAGTTTCTTCCATCTATTCAAAGCAAGTTGCTCCATCCTAAAGACTGACTCCGTTCAGAAGAAGCACTCAGAGAAAGACTCTACATTTCTTCAATTCCGAGACAGCACGTTGCCTGTTGGATGCTTTCGGGCCGGAGCCGTCGTCCTCTAAGCCGGTCGTAACACATAAATGTCCTGTGAAACTGTGTAAGCATTCAGTTTTAACCGAGAAGTCGGAGTCTGATCGCTACAGGCCTTGCGAACGAAAGCAAGAACCCAGGACACAGGAGTCTGAGCGCAATCGACATGGCAAGCGAGTCAAACCGCACTAGATCCAATTCAAACGACAGCAAAGCAGAACTCAGGAAGCAGTGGGCCACAGTAGACATAGCAAGCCCCAGGGTCCCAGAATGCATGGCACGGGAGCCCGACCGCAGTCGACATGGCAATAGACAACAAACCAGCACCCAGGACACAGGAGTCCCACCTCAATGGACATAGCAAGCGACATCAGTCCAGAGCACCGGACACAAAGCAAACCAGAACCCAATACACCTGCTTTACATACCCGTAGGACCCTACGTACCCACACACTATGCACAAACTAGAATAGGGTCTCTATCTTCGGAACTATTGTTTTGTGTGCATCCCAAAAATCCGAGGACTCTTTGGGACCCATTACGATCCGACTTTTGCAGACAGCACAAAGTCGTAATCGGCAAGATGTCAGCAATCACCGACATGTTTGCTTTGCAGCTCCCTGCCTGAAGATTGTGGCTTAAACCCTGAATGTAGGGCTTAAGGTGTAGGAACCCTACACTTTTTCGGGTTCGGGATTTTCGTAACGGCGCCGAGGCCCCGAAAATGCTGAAGGTTTCTTTGCCAAGAACCTACTTCAGCTTAAGGCTCTGTAAGTTTGTGGCTTAGCCACTGGAGTTTCGGGTCAAGTAGGAAGCATGCGGGTTCAGGGCACGGTCCAAATCCCTAACCTAAGCCCCAAGCTTTAAGACCCTAAACCAGCCCTTAAAAGCTAAACCCCTTGCATGGCCCAAGTTCCAGCCTCAAGGAGGTCGCCACATACAGCCGACGAGATGACAGTGGAGCTCACGGCGAGACCGGAACAGCATCCGGGCTGCAGAGAAGCTGTGCTGCTCAAGCGTCTGCCAAGGCAAGTTGCCATGAATACATGCTGAGGTATGTAGCACGGAGCGAGTTTGTGTTGTTTGCAGCAGAAGGTGATGCAGGTAGATCACTCACGTGATCACGGTGCAGTTGTTGGCACACGGACTCTGCGAACTTCCCTCCTCGAAGCCCCAAAACCCAAATCCTGTTAATATCTCTAGTGCAAACCGCTCCCCCCCGTTTGATGAAACTCCTGAGGCTTGCAATGTCTATACCTGGCCCGAGTTGTTATCCTGCTCGAGGACCCTTTTGTTCTGCTTTTGTTTGCCATGCTCTCCGTTGAATTACATACTCCCCGGTACTCGTGTGGAGGAATGCGACAAAGATGGTTCGAGGATTAGCCACTGACAAACAATGAGCATGATCACGTGTGACATAACGGGTGTATATGTACATTAATAATTGCGGAGGTATGGATTATGCAAACAACACGTAAATACGTAAGTTAGCAGATATGTACATAAACAGGTGGGTGCGTATGTGAACATACATGGATACATGCATGCATGCACACATACATGCATGCAGCATGCATACATGCATGCATACGCACATACGTAGATACGTACATCTGTACATATTTATGCTCTTACATATTCATGTGCATACAACTCGGCAGCTCACCAGTGTGAAACACTAGCCACTAGCCAAAGCATGTTGACGACAAGCAAAACACGTTCTTGCTGCTTTGTTTCAAGAAGGGGTAAGTTGCCATTCGAGAGTTCATGAAAATGGCCCTCCGGTCCAAGGCCGTCACAAAAAAAATGTGGGCGGCCTTCCACGAGGCCTTCCTGTGTAGGTGATGATGGTTGGTGACGACACCACAAATGACTCCTGATAACAACTCATCCCAAATTTCGGGAATGGGAACGTCTCCCGTCTGCCCCACAACTCCAAGACGCATGAGTTTGGAATTTCCAGCTAGGCGTGTCTGCAAGGTTTCTGATCGGTGATGTTCATCGGAAGTTGTCCGTTTCTGGCTCGGGGTTTGCAAGGAATTCAGTCAAGTTCGAATCCGAAACTTGAACCCAAAGCCCAGCAAGGATGTAGCAGAGCACGGTCACCACTCAAAAATAAAGATCTTCCGTGAAACTAAGTTTTAAAAACCGGTGCGAAATCGCAGTTCAAGCCATGAAGGACCGGCTTGGAAACCGTAACACTTTGAAGCAAGGCTTGAAGCCCTTAGATCCTGTCCTAACCCATCTCTAACACATGCCTGCCTGAGGCGGCCAAGTTCGACATTGAGTTGAGCTCCTGGTCGGTCGAGCAGGTCGACCAAGTCCTGCTACAGCTTGGCACAGTTCGGATATTTGTGAATTTTGCTGCCCGGGTTCCGGATTTAGGTTTGAGGATTTGGACCTCAGTGCGTGCCGGAGGTTTCGGACGTTTTCTCATCTGGACTCCCGTGTCTGATCTTGTAAAGGCACAGCGGGCTGGTGCTCAGCTTCGTCGCCGAGCACGCCAGCCCACCCGCCGCTTGGGCCACGTGTTCAGCCCCTAAGCCCCTCTGTCTTGAATCAGAAGCCCGCAGACCGCCCATAGGCTTCCGGGCCCCCTTAAACTTTCGAAATTACGGGCTTGAGGAGTTTAACCTCGCGGAGCCCTCCCTTTACTGGGAGGCACTGTGCGCGAGAAGGCTAGTCTTGGCTGCACCTCCGCATGCCTTCAACTTGCCCTACTACTTGCCCTACTTGGATGCGAGAGTTCAGGCTCAGGGCGCAGGCTTTGGGTTAAGGATTCACGGTTCAGGGTTTCAGAAGTTCCTGCATGTCCAAATTGTTCGGCTACCGTCGGGATTGCCAGCTTGCCCAACGTGCCGACGACCCCATCACTGCGATCAGGGTTTGGATTTCAGGATTTACTTGCGTATTGCATTGGAGATTTAGGCTCAAGGATTTGCGGTTTAGGGTTTGGGCTTAGGGATGCAGGTTGTAGGTTCTGTGCTGTTGGGCCTCCGTTCTGGGTTTTGCACCGCTTCGGACTGTGTTGTGGGGGGGGGGCGAGGCGGCGGGTTCTGGAACCCGGGTAACTACCCTTATGATCGTTCTGCTTATGTACCAGAGTATCCTCTGTGCCGAACCCTAAAACTGCAGAACCTAAACCCTAAACCCACCTGAAACGCCTAAAAAGGTGCATACAAAATTGGTAGTGCAGAAGGAACCCAGATCAAACTAGTTCCGAAAGCTTTAGTCCCTCAAAACATTGAGCTGTCAGCATGCCATACTGATGCGCCGAACACTACTATGGTTGTCTGATAACTAAAAGTTCTATTCCATAGAACCTGCCAAACCTCACCAGTTTCTTATTTTCAGGCGTCCATACTAGGTACTTCGTAGGTGCACGCACCATGCGTCGTTGGTCTCGAAGAGAGGCCCTACAAGCTCAAGATAAGGACCAGCGTCGACCCCCTGATCTATGACACCCCTGGTTGGGAACCATAGTTGTGGGATGTCACGTCACCTCAAAAGCACACTACGAGATGTCACCAGATAAGGATAGTGTAGTAGAGTTCTCGTGCTGGGGAGTTCAAAGGCTTTGATTTTTGCAGTTGATGCTTGCGGATTGAGAAGACCACCGAGGTGGCAGCATCACTCGATGAAGGTCCGTCCGCCGCTTTCCTCGAGTCCATCCAGGACTTCCACCGGCACGAAACCACGAACCCTTAAAACACTAACCTTACACCCTGCTTCCCTAGTAGTTCCCAGCACTGGCAAGGGCCGTCACCTTCGTAGAGTATGCTTTCCCGCGCTTGCCCGTACGGCATAGAAGTAAGCAGTACTTTTGTGTACCTGTTCGTATCTTTGTGCCTTGTGTCGTCGGTTGTTGTTGTGCCACAAGTATGTCCGAGTACGCATATGCCGTCTGTCCAGTTGCTTGCGTGGGGGCTTTTAGCGGCCACCCAGCAACCTTACCGTATTGTTTTGGTTTCAACTTCCGTCTCGAAGCTGTGGGACGAAATCGGCATTCCTGGAAAAGCTTCGCTTCTTCTTTACAGTGCCACCGGCACTCTGCCTTTAAAGCCTACGGCTTTACCGCTAGCATGCACAACTAGCCTATAGAACCTACTTGTAAACCCTTCATTCCTCTACGCCCCGCTTTAAGCCCCGCACGTTCAACTCCATTGGTGCGACCATGCAGCTGTGCAGCTGCTTTCAAGATCTGTCTCAGGACTGCAAACCCGTCAATGGGTAGACGTGCAGGAACTAGCAGCTCACTGGCATTGATATTTGCGACGTCAGATGGATAGGCTACCTTAAGGCATGATGGGTTCGTCTTCAGATTCGTGTGGAACACATGCGAACAAAAGCCGGCAAACAAACTGTTGCAAATACATGTCCAATCTCCAACCTTGCATCCTTTGCGCGGCAGGAGTTTTTCAAGGCATTCCACGACGGTCAGTGCCGGGCTCAGCGAAGAAATGCAAGAATTTCAAGCCTGACTAGCGAATATATTTCGTCGGAGTCGGATCAAAGCCTCCTTTACAGCTCCCTTGGTAGCCTACGTAGTGTCTGGAGTTCTGAGATGCTGCCTCCCTAGACTTTGCGCGGAGCCTTGGCTCGGCCTGGCTTCCCCAAGCACTAGAACTGTGGTTTCATCCACATATTCGTTTTTGCGGCTTGGGTCAACATTCCTTGGCCAGATCTGACTTTGGAACCATATTTCCGCGTCTGCCTCACACCATGACATCAGAACATGCACACAGGTTAGCGCTACCTTATGCCTTTGCAGTCCGTCCAGGCCGCTCGCAAGAGTTCCGAAAAATCGAAGTACGCGAAGGGCATTCCACAGCATTTTTGCGGCTCCTTATCAACGAACTTGAGGAAAGAAGCCTGGTAACATCACAGTACTCGATGTGGGGTTCGTGCATTCTGCATTGCGTGCCAGCCAGTTGCAGTCAACCTTCTAGTCCTGCTAATCATTCCAGTCCTTCATGTTTTCGATACTTTTCTATAGGGAACTCTCATCCCATTATTACCTCAAACCCAAGCTGTAAGCACAAACCCTATTTCCGCAGCGCAGCAGTAGAAAATTCTTGTTTGATCCTCACCAACCAACCCATGCCCGCAGCACCAGAGAGTTTTCACGAACTGCCTTGGATCCCTCGCCGATTTGTTCAGGAAGGCGAGGCAAGCCCTCGTAAAGAGCTTTTTGTACGAGGCTGGTTGGAATTCGGGTTTTTCGTAACGTTCATGTTCTGATAGGGTTGTTGCAATGCCCGAAGACGCAACTAATCCTAAGCTTTCGTGGAGCCACAGGTTCGGTTAGGGGTTCACAAAGTATGGGTCTAGGTTAAACAGATTTTGCGTTTCGCGTTAGGGGCTGTGTTTTCGCAGGGATTTTCTGGCTTTTTGCAAGACTCGTAGTGAGGGCGGCGAGAGTGGGCGACTGAGAGTGGTGAGGGCGATGAGGTGTGAATCAATTCCAGCCCATGTCTGGCGCACATACACATAGCATGTCAACATGAAAGTCGGGCTGGCTTGTTGGATCTAAGGATTAAGGTTCCAAGATGCCACCTTCTTTTGACACACAATCATCATGGCTTGTCTTAAACAACGCCATCGATGATTGGTGTGACACAACCCAGCGTGTTATTTACGGCTTTGTGCGTAGGGTGTTTCGGCTTCCTCCGCACTTGACCATCATTGGTTGTGCCTGCTAGGTTAGTTGTGGGAGTGCTTGGGCCCTCGGTAAAGCTTCGGCTCCGTCCGCACTTGGCCATTGATCTGGTACATTTGCTGAGCCTCCTACATCCGCACTGGACCTATTGATCTGGTACATGGGTTTTGTTGCACACTTTGGTCGCGTTATGCTCTGTACATTGACTGTGCATGCTCCGCTTGGCGCCCGTTCGCGGAGCGTTGATCCATGTGGCGTGTCTACTGTCATACTCCCATGGTCCAACGCAAACCTGAACTCTTCATACCTTGAGCCCAAAGCTCCAAGCCAAAGCAACGCCACTGAAATTCTACGTGTTGGTTGGAATGGCACTTCAAGAAGGCGTAAACAAGACTGGGAACCTGATGACGTTATGACTGCAGGCTGATCTATGCTAAGGAAATCATTTGGTGACATCATTTCCGTCGGTCTCAAGCCATAGTCTCGCTTTGAGGCAGCTTGGCCTGTCTAACTCGAAGTGAACCTATCTAAATTAGTTAAGATGTCCTGCAACGTTAGAACGCAGTTATTGCAGTGATAAAATATGTTACCGAACTCCAAGCACAGGATTCGCCGCCTCCTCTGTCGCTTACTCAGCATTTGGAAGTTTCATCGTTGGTTGATGTACAGGACATGAAACGTAATTAGCTTCTGGACTTGGGGCTTCGGATCCTTCGGGCTACTGATATTTTGCACGTGAGGTTTGCGGCTTACATTGGCCTTGACTATGATCGTGCAGGACTTCCGGGGACTTTTTTATCGTCCTGCTAGGTGACTTGTATGCGGATATAAGCAGCGTTATTGCTTGAAGCGCATACCTCTCCTCGGTGGGCCGTCGCAATCTTGAGTCTTTTTCGCTGATGGCGGCATCCGGTGTCTTCTGCTTGTGCGCACGGACACTGAATTGAAGGCAAGCAACATCCCCGAAGTGTTTAGAAGATTTAGGTTTTTCAGGCCGTAGTGTCTTAGCGCTTGAATCCATCCAGGTCGTGGCTTCTTTTGGAAATGGCCCAGACATGTGAGGCAGAGATGTTTTGGGGGAAAAGTCTGGAAGGGCACTCTGTAGTCACAAGTTCGGTTTCTTCAAGGGCCTTGTCAACGTTCAAACGACCCCAATGCATTGTCTCCAGTTGCGGAAGCGTATGTGTAGCCCGTCACTGATTCAAGGTATTTCAAACCGACTGGGTCTCGTCATGATTGGCGGTTGAGTAGCTAGCAGCGTAGGGTAGTGGAATAATGATCTGCACATAATATTTCAATTTCCAACGAATATTTTTTCTGGAAATACATTGTTTGTTTAATGAATGTGCGAAAAAAGTATTTCTAGATTATTCAAACATTTCCTATAATTTCTTGTATTGATTAATTCATATTGATATGATAAGTATCTTTTAAGCATATGTATGAATACTTTTGTTTTTTAGTAGTATCGGCGAAATCTTCGAATACCGTTTTTTAGTTTGAATATTTAAAACCGAAAATTCAAAGCATTCTTAATTTTTTATGGATTAGAATGAGATCTATAAATCTAATAGTTCTCATCTAAATCTTAATGTTAATTATTTCTAGGTTGATATGACTAGATCTCTTATATCTCTATTGGTTGTTGATATCTGAAATATTTCAATATATAATCATATTTATTGATTGTAGACTTATTTGAAGGTATTCTTCTTTCAATAATAAAAAATATAAATATATCAGTTAATATATAATATATTTGTTCAAATATATGACTT
>CAJNJA010037042.1:0-28803 GCA_905231915.1 Symbiodinium necroappetens
TTAAATTATACAATATTATATCATGCTATATTCTATTCTATTATATTATATTATATTATATTCTATTCTATTCTATTATATTATATTATACTATATTATATTATATTATATTATACTATATTATATTGTACTATATTATATTCTATTATCCAAATCCTGGAAACCCTCAGCTCAAATTACCCTCAAACATGAAGCCCGGGGGCCAATCGAAGGACTTGCATTGCAACTTGTTGCGCAGCTCCTTGCGCTCCTCCACAATGCTTCGGCGCCGGAAAGAACCGGTCTTAGCATGATACTTCGGTGCTGTGAACACCTCCTTCTTATTGGACTTTATTATAACAAAAATGTAAAATTGTATCCAACAAGGATCCAGGGATGATGATGGGAGCCTTGCTACTGACACTCGAGTCTTTCGTAGTGGAAATAATAGTGTGCCATCAGAGTGTTTATATATTTTTTGGGGATGCCGAGTGTAGGGGTAGTGGGCCAGGTTTTCGGGATGGCTTTAAGATCCAAAGGTGAGGGGGGCTTGGATTAGGTATACGGTTCAGGGCTTTAGGGGGTCTGGGTTCAAAAGTTTACGTGCCACTGTGCAACAAGAATTTCTGGGGCTTTGAAGAAGCACTCCTAAACTAAGTAGTAAGGCAGGGACCCAAACAAGATACTTCCAGTGGTTTGCGTGGATTTCGCCACTTGACAGCATCAATACCGCAATACATAGCTTTTCTAGAGCCAGTTTCTCAAGCCTTATGGAACCCACACAGTGGCCAACTCTTCCGGCCTTGTTGCCACGAAACCCGAGATGTTCAATTCAACTCTACGACCCTGCTGTAGGGGCCTTGATAACTAGAATAGGGCTTTGGGGCCCAGTATGATTTAATTATGATAAGCAATCCCCACCACAGTATAGGTAATTATTTAGGGCCCTACATTATCTTCAGGACCAGATGACCCACTTTCAAGCGGGGGGCCTCGAGCCTGATACTATGAATTCCTACAAGTTGTGTGAACCCTAAACCCTTTCAGAGTTCATTTCGTCGTTAAGGTACACCCCTCAAACTCCAAATCCCTGAATAGCAGGACCCTTGAAGAAACCCCTGTAAAGGAACTCTATTGGAGTGCCCTTAAAGTTTCCTAAAGGGAATCCCAAAAAAGGGTTGCGAAACGTTTCGGGTTTAGGGTTTAAGGAACCCCCAAAATAGGTTTCGGAGAGGCGCTTTTATGCCCGAGGCTGGGGGTGTCCACGATCTCTTGTACACCGAAAGCAATCGAATTTCTTAAAAGGGTCATGCCACACTGTTGATGATCGAAATCCTTAGCATTGCCTTAGGGACCCTAAACTATAGAAATTATGGGTCTATTCCTTGGGGTTGGAGAAATACATTCTAACAGGTTCCTCGGGTTCCTTCGAGGTCATATGCATAGATCTGCTCCTGCAGGCCCCTACTGAAAGGATTATGGGGACTTAGTAGCCAGGGTTATAAACGAGGTAGCTATACTTCTAGCTACCTCTAAGCCCAATGAAGGTACCCCTAAACCCTAAACTTGTAATTTCTCATAACCCAACTCAAGGTACTTGTGACCTTACTTACCAAGTCCCATGAACCTCCAAGCATACCCTGAAACCTAAACCGCTTAGACCCCTTATAGAAATGACTAAGCTAACCTTACTTACTAAGTCCCATGACCCTCCGAGTACAAAGGAAGAGCCTCGACAGTACAATGGAGCTCCCTGGAACCCTTTCTTAATGTAGGCGCCTTTACGACTAGAATAGGGTTTTGGACTCCTTTATAGTATAGTTATATTCAGGAACCCTAGGAAATAATATTGCTATTTATTCTTGCTTCTACAGCACGGGCTTCGGGTTTAATTAGGACTTCGGGTGTCTAGGTAGAAATCCCAAAGGCTCCTGTGCCATTATGGAATTAGGTCCCACCAGACCAGCCTTATTATGGTTTTACGGGCCGAATTCCACAATCGTAGTATATACATACATACATATATATATATATATAAATAAATATGGAGCCTCTACCCTCAACCCTAAACTCCACCTAGGAATCAAAAAGGTACAGTGCCCCCAATAAGAGAGAACCTCGGTTCTGAAGCTTTTCCACAGCCGCCGTCTGCCCTTTCTTTCGCCAAGCACCAAACACATGGGTGGTTTTCTAAACCAGGGTCCTTTTTAGTGTCCTTTTTATACGGGTGCCTGCCGTACTATATTGGGGACCTAAACAGGGACCCCAATTTAGAGAACTACTCACATGGCTCTAGCCTTAAACCGCTGAGCTGACTCAACTCCATCTTGACCCCCCACGTGCTTCTCTAGGTTGAATGTAGGAACCAGAACAAGCACCAATACTACTCCTTAACATTTCTAAATTTTTCTGGGAATAAAAAAGTACTAGCAAAAACACAAAATCCCTACTCTGAGCACCAACACCCCTATACTGCAAGCCTTATTAGAACCTTCCAACGGAGCCCTTCCAAAGAAACCCTAAGCCCCAACTCTTCATGCCCCGAATATCATAGAACCCTTTTTAATCAGGAGCCCCTATCATGAGTTCTGGAACCCTTAAAGGAATCCTTTTGGGTACTATAAAAGTAGGGTTCCCTTTGAAGGGATACTACAGGGTACTCTAGGGGTATAGGGTTCCCTTAAAGGGAATCCTATTGGGTACTATAAAAATAGGGTTCCCTCTAAGGGGATACTATAGGGTATAGGGTTCCCTTAAAGGAACTCTTGATTATAGGACCGACTCCGAATTAAAGCAAGCCGACATTTCCCCGAGGCCGTCCTCGAGATGCTCCCCAAGGTCCGGGTTGTCCATGTCCATGTGGCGATATCTGAAGAACCTGGGTTTTAGGGTTTTAGGCCCCAGGGTTTAGGGTTTTAGGGGTTTAGGTTTTAGGCTTTTAGGGTCTTGGGCTTCGGAACTCCATCAACAAAAAGGCCTGCTAACAGGGGGGGGGGGAATTAATGATTGGGAGCTGGATTTTGGGGTACAAGTATAATATGATATGGGGGAATTAAGAACTGGGAGTTGGGTTTTGCGATAAACGTATACTATGACTAGAGTAAGGAGCCCGAGGCTAAACCCGCCACTGCATGCAGGGTCGTCCCGAAGCTGCTGGCGAGCTGCAAACTTTTGTAGTCGTCCTCGGTATCAGAGGGGCCGTTAGGGAAGAAACTCAACAAACCACGACAAGGGTAGTTTCCTAAAGTAGGGGCCCTTTTTTGGGGTCCTTTTTTATAAGGGTGCCCCGTACTCTATTGGGGACCTAAACAAGGGATCCGAATTTAGAGAATTACCCATAAGAAGTCGGCCTCTATACGTCAAGCCGTGCTCCTTAATCTCTCTGGTTCTGAGTAGGGAATGGGGGAATGGATCCCTATGATAGTCCCTTGAGGTCCCCTATAGTAGTCCCAATAACCAATTCTCCCATTCCCTACTAAGAACCAGAGAGTAATTGAGGACCCTGCGCAGTAGCTTCAAGTACCCTGAAACCTTGTAAGACCATGCAGGTCGAGGTCAATTCCTTCGGAGTGGCTGGGAAACCCACTGTCTACACACTTACCTAGGGCTCTGCTTGCTCATCTGTAACTTGTAAACCCTAAACCTTAGTAGTCTTAGTAGTTGAATGACTGCACTTTACACTTTTTGGGATAATATGATCCCTTATAGAACTGAAAGTGTACACTTTTTTGGGGCCTATAAACCCAGCAACCAAGAAACCCTAAACCCTTCCAGCTCGGCTTTTTGGCTCGATGGAGCCTTGGGGCCTTGGGTTGGAGTTTGGGGTATATGGGGTTAGGAGACCTTCAGAATTGAAGATTTTGAGCACAACAAGCACCCGGGCTACTTTGAACCCAAGACCACTGCACAGATGTGCCCAGAGAGTCCTCGGGCTGCGGGAAACAGTCGTGGGGCTCTCTGGCAAGACAGGGTTCTTGTTAGGGGATTTAGTTTAAGTTGCCATAATAAATAGGGTTTGGGGGTTTAGCGGTTTAAGCCGCCCCCCCCCTCTTGTCAACCGTACAAGCGCACGAGTTACCCCTAACCTCTCATCGAGAGCTTTGAACAATCGAACTCCTTGAAGGCGAACTCGCACAGAGCCTTCCGAACTTCCTGAGGAGCCCACCATCCACACCTGAACAGGACTTAGGGTTTAGGGCATCGTATTTTCCTACAGACCCAAAAGTAAGTGACATAGTTACTTTCCTAGAGACCGAAAAGTAAGTGAAAGAATCGCACCAAAGCCTATAAAAGCCTAGTGGTCTACATACTTTCGGGATCCAGGTAAGGTTTGGTATTTAGAGATCAGGGGGATGGTTTTAGGCTTTCGATTCATGATACCAGGAAACTTGACGAGGGTCCTTACAGTGCCCTTTGCAGAGGTCCTGTTGGAGTTTTGAAGTCCTGCGTGTTCTGCAAGGGTTCTAGAAGGGATCTGAAGTGTTTATAAGTAAGGGCGCAGGGTTTTCGGCTCAGGGAAGGGTATGTGGACTCCATTTGGGTAGTTCTCTAATTTCGCTGAACAATGAAGTCACTTTGACAAAGTGGCTTTGATACTCCCACACTGTTGATGGACAGAAACTTGCTTCATTTGCGTATGTACCACGTATCACACCGTTCCAGAACTCTAGACAATAAACCCACTATCCTAAGACTTGAATCCCAAAGCTTTAAAGACGAAACCACTTGAGTTCGGGAAGGCCGTCTGCATAATTAGCACAGAGCCATAAGGGCTCGGTGAAGGGTTCCACACTTGGACTTGGATTTTACACTATAACCTTTAACCCTAGACCCCAAACCCCAAACCCTCAACCTGAACCTCAAACCCTAAACCCTAAACTCTTTTTCCGTTTTGGCTTGGGTGGGTGGAGTAAGGCTTGGGGTTTAGGGCCCGGCTGAGGGCTCAGGCTTGGGGTCTGGGTGTAGGGTTTAGAACCATGTGCCATTTTCATAACTGCTTCCCTGTTGGGGCTATATCAAACATGATCATTTTTAATCCTTATTGGGGAAAAGTGTAAAATTGCATCCAATAAAGGACGCAGATAATTAATTGAGTACCTTTGCTTTTCGGGTAGGAGTGCAAGATAGATGTGATGGTGAGCCTTGGATCATTAGTCATTTTGGCTTTAGCTTGCAGGGCTGCGACCTCAGTGCACGAACCCAAACTCTCTTCCAGTTTTCCTTCGGGATTGTGTACTTAAATCTAACTCAACATTAAATTTCTGCAGGGCTGACTCGTGGACCATATTGCCGCTGATGTTCGTTCTCAAAATCGGCTTGCAATGGCTCCGACATAAGGAGCAGAACGCTCGTGGACTCAGGTGAATCAGGCAGTGACCGTGCGTTTGGTGTTCACGGGCCAGAGAGGCTTAGTCGAAAACAGTCTCGGGTGCCGAGTAGGCGAAACCAGCACAGATGGAGGACCGAGGGTGGCGCGCCCTGATTGCAATCTTTCGATCTCAGAAACGAGTTCCTGCACCCGCAGTGTCCCATGAGATTTTATGGCTCCGAGCCTGGCTCTAATCACCAGGCCCTGAATCCAAACCGTCAGCCCAAAACCCTAAACCCTAACTGAAAGCAGCTATGCGAAACAGGGGCGCCAGCAAGCCTCTCACACACCCAGACTCAACGTTTTCAGTTTCGTCCAAGACCCTGAACATAACAAGAACCCATTCTATAACTTGCAGAAGAATCTGCAACTTGATATAATGGGCTCCTTCATGGGTTCTGTTGGAATGTCTGGGAAGCCCAACCTAGAGACTCCAAAACCTCGTTAATTCAGGAATAAACCGAAACGGGAGAAGCTGACCCATATTGCGTTTAAACCCTAAACCCTAAAACCCTAAAACCCCAAAACACCAAAGCCTAAAATCCTCAAGCCCTAAACCCCAAAAACCCCCAACGCCTACAGCCCTAAGCTCTAAGCCCAAAACTCCTTAATGTAGGAACCTGATTAAGAAACCCTGGTTACTATAACCCCAAAATATTAGTGTTCATATGAAGAACCCTAATAAAGACCCAAGGTTTCTTAATCAGGTTCCTACCCTAACCAAAGTCCCCTCTCGGGGTCTCTTGGAAGTTTTCCACCGAGTCCACGACCTCAGCAACCCGCGCATCGTTGCGGTCGAGGACGCGGCCGACATCCACGTGACGGAGCTGTCCTGAGATATTGCCGTATACTAGAGAATATTACCGCATCTTTTCGTATTTTATTGCAGATCATAGGGTAATGGTACATTATAGAGTACTGCTGTATAGCATAGCAACTATAGCATATTCTAGCAGATTGCCGTCATGTCTATCGCCGAACCCTAATACATCCAGAGAGCCAAGTACCCCGCTCTTCCTTCTATCAAGGAACATACCCTAAACCCGAAACCCTTTCAAATTTTAGTCCTGTAGAAGCCCAAATAAATACCAATAGCATTTCTTAGGGTTCCTTATCATCATTAGACTATCGTATCTCCAGGTGTCAAGGTTTTCGGGTTTAGGGTTCGGACTTAGTGCTTGTGATTCGAGTTTAGTGCGACATTCCGTATCCCCTTTAGGGTTTGGAGGTTTCGGGTATCCACCTAAGATCGGTGGTGCCTCAGCCCAGAGTGGTAGGTGATCCAATGTTTGGGTCAGTCCCTGAACGCTCTGAGTGTGTAAGAATCGCTGGCAAGATGCGATCCACGCCGAATCGGTCGAACTCTCCTGGAATGAGGGCGCCGAGGTCTTCTGTACACTAGCAGGGCTAGGCTGGCAGTTGCGACGATGACACTGATGAGCCACCAGTGTGACAGTGAGACAAATGCATAGGCCACGGCTCATTACAAATAATTGAACATTTCCCCCCAGGCACTAGCGCCGCACAAAAAGCTGGAAGCCCTCGAAAATCCCAGATCCTCGGTGAGAGTACCCGATCCGAAACACCCGAAGTGCAACACTTAAGAGCCCCAGTACCCCCTCTGTGGGCTTCCACTATTTAGTACTGGTGCCGCCCCCCAAACGCCGTCAGTCCTATACCGGAGTACTTGAGACCACAAACGAATCACCATGGCTGAAAGGATTCGGTTAGGGTATTATCTCTTGAACTATTCGTCTATATGCCCTAAGCCCGAAATCGTCCTCTAAACTATTCAGCTTCATGGACCCCTGGCAACCCTAAGCCCCAAACTCAAAGCTCAACTGCCAAGGGTCGGTAGATGTGGCCAACATTCGAACATGGGGCCACCTTCATCACACCGGCTCGGCTTTGAGCTTTGGGTTTCAGGAATCTAGGCTTGGAGCTTCCATAAACAAGAAACACTCAGAATTACACAGTAGAAAAAAGGGCTATCCTGCAACTTAGTAGGTCTTGCGCAATCGAGAGTTGCAGGGTTTGGTGTCTTAGCTTCCCTCTTCCTGTCATTGTTTTGCTCGAGCTTCGTCCCTGCAGTTGCTCCTCTACCTCTTCGTGACATTGGTGCTTGGTGTACCTCTCCTTGGCACCAGTCCTCTATAATCCTGCCCATATGCATGATGGTCGGTATCTACCCAGCTTCGTAGCTGCCTGGCTCTTCATCATCTCTTTCCTGTCTCCCTCTCGCTCTCGCTCCCTCGCTGGTTTGCATCTCCGGCAAATGAGTTTCAACATCGCCGCACGCAATGCTGAAGCCAGCAACAGCATCACACGACTTGACCGGCAGTCACTACCATGCGGCTCTGGCCATCCGGGTAGTTAAAGGGATTCTTACTTTCAGATTACTACGAAGTTCTAAGAACCCAAAAAGTTTAAAGGTTGGGTATTGGAGAACTTCGAATTTTGGGCACATGCTCTCATGCTTCGGGTTCCATGGAATCCATGGAGTGGTCAGGTTGGGGGTTTCAGCCTGTGACATAGGCTCCTACAAATACCCTGGCAAGATCCCCTTTGAGTTAGAGATTATTTTTTCAAAGGGTTCTAGTTGCGCCATGGGAGAGTCTCGAGCATGACTTCAGAAAAGATCGCCGTAGATATCCTCTTTATTATCGGCCTTTTTAAGAATGCAAGCTACCTCTGATTTTCAAGCCCCTTACAAGTCCTACATACTCAAAGTATATTACTACATCCCTGAGTAAAGGGCCCCTAAAACAAAGAAGCCCCATAAATACCCTAAACCCCCGAAGCCAAAGAACCCCTGAAGCCCTAACGCAACATTCTAACCCCCAAACCTCTACACCCGAAACGCCCTATGTCAGCCCGATAAGCCCCAAAACCCCCAAGACTATAAGCCCGAACAGCCCAAGCCCTAAACCCCAGGCCTTTAAACCCCCCAAACCCGAAACGCACCAAACCCTCCCAAGCCCGTAAACGCCCCCGAAAAGCACCCTAAAGCACCTAAACCCTAAACGCCTCCTAAAAAAAAGGCAGGCCCTGGAAGACCTCCATGGAGCCGCCACACATCCAAATGCGGAAAGACATCTCCACATGCTCGGCGCCTGCTGATTCAAGTTCTTCTGTTAGGGTTTAGGTTTTTTTGTTTGTGTGGGGTTCTCGGGGCCCTGTGAGATTTGAAGGGTTTTTCAAGGCCATGTGAGCTTTGGTCGGCTTTTTTTTGGATTTTCGGGCTTTGCGAGCAGCAGTCCTGGAATCGGTGGTTCGGGGAGTCTAGGCCTCTTCGTCTTGACGTTGTAAGCTTAGGGGTTTAGGGTTTAGGGTTTAAGGTTTAGGGTTTAGGGTTTGGTTGGCGATGTTTTTTCAAAACTGTCCTTAGAGGTCGTGTTGCAGGCTCTCTGGTGCTTTAGAGTCTGCGGTGTCTAGCTTGGGTTGAAGCTGCTCTTGTGAAGGTGTTTTTAAACCCTCCTACGCCCTAAACCCTGAACCCTAAACCCTAAATCCTAAACCTTGAACCCTAAACCCTGAAACCTAAAACCCTAAAACCCTAAACCCCAAAACCTAAGCCTTAAAACCCCAAAACCCTAAACCCTAAACCCCAAACCCTAAATCCTAAACCCTGAACCCTAAACCCTAAACTCTGGAGACACGACTCCAAGTGCTTCGGGGGCTCTTGGACTTGGGATGCTGCCGTTTTCCTTCGTAGGGCTACAACGCTTAACACCTATTGGGGTTTTGGGGTTTTTAGGGTGTTTAGGGATTTAGTGTTTAAGGGCTTAGGGCTTTAGGGGTTAAGGGGTTTAGGGTTTAGGGAGTTTAGGGCTTTTGGCAGCAAAAACTGTTAATTTGAAACCATAAGAAGCTAAAGCTGCAACCCCCAAAACTCGAAAGACTCCGGCTAGTCTTTAGAATCCAGCCCTCGAAATCTCAATGGGGCCCAACCCCGCCCAATGGAGCCCCAGTGTTTGGTCTCTTCTGAGGCTCCTGTAGCCCTGCAAAGAACAACCTGCAAAACGCACCCTGAAACCTAAATACTGAACCCTAAACCCTAACCCTACACCCTGAACCCTAAGCCCTGAACCCTAAACCCCTAAACCCTGAACCCTAACCCCCCCAGGATTGGACCCTAAACCCTACCTCCCCGGGCCCCAAAGCCGGCCCTTCACAAATTAATACTGTTGATGATATAAATCCTGCATTGCCTTAAGGACCCTAAACCATGGGAAGTATGGGTGTACTCCTGACAATGGGTAATGCAGGATTTATATCATCTACCGTATAACATAATTGAACACTACGAGCCATAAGCCTTAAATCCGATACAACCCCTTACCACGGGTAAGTCTTTGTGGCTGCAGGTAACCCCCCAGCGCCGGCCATAGTAGCGAATTTCAGGGTCGTAGCCACCGAGCTCGAAGAAGTAGTCCTTGGCTTTGGGGCCTTCTGAAGAAGGCTTTTAAGACATCCCAGGCCTTAGGATTACAGGTCAGGGGGTCTTACGGGTGGCTGATATACATCCTGCATCATTACCCATCATAAGGAATATACTCATAGCTCCCATAGTTTTGGGGGTCCTTAGGGTAATGCAGGATTTATCAACAGTACCCCGTAGCATCAGAATAGCCCAAACGCGTTATACAATAGTGTCTTTGGGCTCAAAAGCCTTAAACTATGGGTCCTTGGAGGGTAAGGGTAGGGGTAAGTCTGCGTGAAGTCTTCGGGTTTTGAAATCCAGAGGACCCAATACCTCTTAATTCAGGAGTATACCTTACAAATCATAATATTAAGGCCCCTATAATTTAAGGCATCTTCCCTAATTAAGGGGTCTTGGGTTTTCTGGGAATCTACTGCTCCGGACTCTAAGGATGAGGAGGTAAGCGCTTCGGGGTTTGGAGTTTTTGGGCTTACGGTTTAGGCTTTGGAGTTTTTGGGTTTAGGGTTTGGAGCTTCTGGGTTTAAGGAGGGTTTAGGGTTTGGAGTTTTCTGGGTTGAGGGTTTAGGGTTTAGGCTTGCAGGATGCATATATTATAATTAGACGCCCTAATAAAGATTCAGGGTTTCTTACTCAGGTTCCTACATTAGGTTTTTTTTGGCTGGATGGCTTACGCTTTAGGCCTTCGAGTCTATGGACGGCTGGCAGGGCTTAGCAACAGACTGCTTCCGGCCAATTCCGCATGTCCTGTGGCCGCATAATGTAGGGGCCATAACAGTTAAGATAAGCTTTTGGGGCCCATTCTACTGTAACTAGAATAAGGAACCCCCCCAGACTGGTATTGGTAATTCTTTAGGCCCCTACCAAATCGCCGCAGTGTGCGTTTCGCAGCTGTTCTCTGGGGTTTGGTCTCTGTGGGCACAGTGCACTTCAAAGCCAAGAAGCCCCCTAAGCACTCAAGGCGATCTGGCCCTAAGCCAGGGTTTAGGGTTTAAGGTTTAGGGCCATCTTAGACTTGTATTAGAGTATACTGGATCATACACGATCTTTTACTGTACTATACTGTGCTGTACTCTACTATGTAAGAGTATACTAGATCATGGTTGTGTTACAGTATTCTATTTTTTGCTATGTTGTGTTAGACTATCTAAAAAGCCTAAACCCTAAACCCCTAAACCCCTGAACCCTAAACCCCTAAACCCGTAACCCCTAAACTCCTTAGGGGCTTCCTAAACCCTGTACTAGATTATGTAAAGAAAGCCTAGCACCCCGAATTCTGAACCCGAAAAGCTCCGAAGCGCAGCCTTTTCTGCACCAAACCTCAACTTAGTAAGAAAGGATGTCGACAAGTCTGGTCCAGTACCTGAGGGAACAAAAAAGGTTGGATGTTTGGGGATTATGTAGGGGCTTTCTAGGGATTAGGGTATAGGTTTTAGGGTTTTAAGGGACTACACAGGGAGTACACCCAGAAAAGGAGGTTAAAGGTTACCTACTCTACTACTAGCCTTAACCCTAAACCCTATAAACCCAATAAACCCCATAAACCCTATAAGCCCTATAAACCCCATAAACCCTATAAGCCCTATAAACCCCATAAACCCTATAAACCCTATAAGCCCCATAAACCCTATAAACCCTAGGCTCCCGACGAGTCTCCCGGTTCATGGCAAACAGCCCGCCCGGCATCACAGGAGTTTGGATGGCCGACGCCTAAGATTGCAGCCCAAGAGTTTAGGGTTTAGGGTTTGGGGGATTTCTGCAAACTCTAGGCCCAAAGAGATCTATAATACCTCATAGTTTGTTCACCTACAGTTTTCTGCTGCTGTTGGAGGCCTTAAACACAAACCCTCAACCTACGTTCGTCTACCGTACGGTTGATGATATAAAGCGTGCAATACCTTGAGGACTCTAAACCATGGGAATGATGGTATGTTCCTTACTATGGGTTAATGCAGGATTATATATCATCAGTCATAGGGTTTCTTAGGGTCCTTCAAGGCCACCATCAATGGGATCCTTTGTAAACCTCTCATAGATGCTTCTCGCAACCCATACGGGACTTTCCCAAAAATAAGGGGTACCTTAATTTGGTGGGTTTTTACACTAAGGATCCTACTATTTAGGGTACTCTACTAGGGGTCCCCTAATTTTTTCGGAAAGTCCCATCTTCGTCAACCGTAGTTCCAGCCTTCTTGTCGACGTCCTTCTCGAGAAGGTCTAGCTCGGGATCAGCTGCAGCGCCGATAAACCTGGGGCTCCCATGCAACACAGGGTGCCCTTCATTTATACCAGGGTACTTTTGCGTTTTTTCAAAGTATACCAAGGTTTTTTTGCCTTGTTTAAATTATACCAGGGTTTTTGGCCTTGTTTTAAAATTATACCGGGCTTTTTTTTTGGGGGGGGGGGTATGGAACAGTATAGCTTTGTTGGGAACTACAATAACCTTTCGATACGGCTTTATTGGTCCAAGACTGGGGCTCAATTCAAAGCGTTGCTGTAAAGGTTTCGTGGGCTTTTTGTTTATCAACATTTGGTTAATTCTCTAAATTAGGGTCCCTTTTTACGTTTTCAACATAGTACGGCACCCTTATAAAAGGGCCCCTAAAACGGACCCTAGTCTAGAGAAGTACCCAGTTGTAAAGGCTTCAACTATATTGTACTATATATATATATATCTATTATACTCTTCAACTACAATATACTATAATATACTATCAAATTCTTTTTGGTAAGGGTGCTTGCGCGTTCTTCTGTGTAAGGGCTTCGGAAGGCTCCGGGTGTTAAGCTTTGGGGTTCTTAGTTGCTGAGGTCATAAGCACAAAAACGTGTACACTTTCAGATCTATAAGGGTTTAGGGTTTAGGGGATCATATTATCTCAAAAAGTTTAAAATTGTGTACTCATTCAGCTACTAGGGGTTGTGGTGTTTAGGGCCGTAGGGCTTTGGTGCTTTGAAGAGACTTTGAGGTACTGGGTTCTTGTTACGGGATTTATTTGAAGTTACCATAATAGGGATCTACAGTAAATAATATGGCTTCCTTATTATGGTAACTTAACTTAAATTAAATCGCCTAAACCCTAAACCCTAAACCTTGAACCCTAAACCCTAAACCTATTATGGTAGCTTAAACTAAGCCCTTTAACACGACCCCAGGGTATCGGGCTGGAGGTTGAAAGTTCAGGTTTGAAAGCTGAGGGCTTCAGGATCTAAGGGTGTGGTTCAGGGTTGTAGGGTGCAGGGCTTTAGGGCTTTAGGGTTTAGGGTATTACGGGTTTAAGGTTCAGGGTTTTAGGGTTTCGGGCTTTAGGGGTTTGCAGGGTTTAGGGCTTTAGGGTGTTCTAGATGGGCCGTAATGGTTCTAGCACGTTGCATGGGTTTACAGATGTTAGCGTGCTTCAAACCTTAACAAAGGTTCTGTAGTCACAGTAGCTTTCATACAGAACCTTGCAGAACTGTATATAGACTTTTTCCAAGCTCCACCGAGCAACGAACACCATCTTTGCTGATCCGAAAAGCATCAAACCCCCTTTGCTTTCAATTCCACACACACAAAACAGAACTCGCCTGAATCATTAAAGCAGGTTCTTGGTTAGACTTATAGTATCAAGTTCTAGCTGTATGAGGACTATGTGAAGGAATAGTATTCATCCCTAAACCCTAAACAAAAAACCCTAAACCCTACACCCGAAGCCCTAAACCCTAGAAGCCCTAAACCCTAAACCCTAAACCCCAAACCCCCTAAACCCTAAAGCCTAAACCCATGAACGACTTTTGGGAAATGGCTGGCTTTGACCCAGCCGCGTCAAGCGCCAGTTGAAGATCCCCCGAATGGGGGGCCAGGGCAGACCACCTTCAGGGATGATTCAGGATTTTGGGGTATGGGTTTAGGGTTTGGGGTTTAGGGCGTAGGGTTTAGGGTGTATGATTCAGGATTTTTAGGGTATGTCGGATACAAGGCTTGGGCTCGCTCATACGGAGGTTCGTGCCAGGGACACACCAACTTCGAAACCATGCAGTCAGAATTGGAGTGCATTCGACCATGATTTTGAGGATTGTCTAGCGCCCGAGGCTTTTCAACGTGAATCCGTGAGCTTGTGGGTCGCAGAGTACGGCTTCCTGGCATCACGCGGTGCTGGGCAAAAACGCATCAGCCCTGGTTCAGATCTGCAGCTAAGGTAGTTAATGTAGAGGCCTCAATAATTAGAATAGGGTTTTGGGGCCCATTATACTATAATCATAATACGGAACCCCCAAAACCCTATTCTAATGATTAAGGCCCCTACATTAGGCTTTGCCAGCAGGTCAACCATCAAGATTCCGAACGTTTGCAAGTCTTCGAGGATTGGCTCGCTAACCCAATCGGTAATGTTAGGTGAGTTTTAACTCAGTGCTGACCGTGTGGAGTGGCAGGGAACATGCTTTTCGCAAGTTGCTGAACTAGAAACGGACATAGTTTTGTTGTTGCGTTTTCGCTTCGATGTCGTGCTTCTCACTCGTTGAACATGTTCATTCAGCGCTTCCAAGGCGGCTCCTGGCTTTAGGGTTTGTAGGGTTGATTGGGTTCGTAGGGCTTATAGGGTTTATAGAATTTAGGAAGTTTACGGTTCCCTTCTCAGGATCATGTTGCTAGCATACTTCGGATGACACGACTCGGCTTGCGAATCGGGGGCGATAGGTCTTCCACCACTGAAAAGACCCTTGCAAGGATGAGGGTAGCTTTTCTAAATTAGCGTCCCGTTTAGGGTCCTTTCTATAAGGGTGCCGTACTATATTGGGGACCCGAAAAGGGACCCTAATTTAGAGAACTACCATGAGGCGTTTCGGCAGAAGTACAGACAGGGCTCCCGAAAAACCCGGCAAGCCCAGCAATCAAACTCCCGACCTGCCAGCTAGAAGCCCCCAAAACTGCCCCTAGCACATTTGCCTTAACCCACAACCAACTTTTCTGAAGGTTCTTAGTATAAACCCAATCATGGCATTTGTAGGACCCTACTAAAAAACCAGGTTCTGGTCGGTTCAGTTAGGTCATCGCGAATATTTCTCGAGCGCTGAAGGCGTGCAGAGGCACCAACGCGATCACTGAAGCCCCAAACCCGAAACCCTAAACCCTGAACCCCTGGAGCCCTAAACCCCTTAAGCCCTAAACCCCTAAACCCTTTTCGATCCTAAGCCGCAGGCTTCACAACAGAAACTCTGCAGGCCAAATTGTCTAGCCGGAACCCAGAGAACCCAATACGCCTTACTTAAGGAATATGCCTTAACTTATAGGGGCCTTAATCATTATGATTGAAGTTATATTCCTTAATTAAGGGGTATTGGGTTCTCTGAAAACATCGAACATATCTTTCGTCGCCCTCGACCTTAAACATCAGATCCCCGCGCCAAAAGAAGCGCAACATCCCCAACCATTTGCCTTGGACCGGAACTCACTGCGCCACCCCACATCAACCCTCCTAGGTTCCTGAGTGGCCCCTCAAATAATAAGGGTTTAGGGTTTAGGGCTTAGGGATTCTATACTCGGTTCCTGAGTGACCACTATCTAAATTTAAATTATTAGGGTACCCCTTTTCCTAGTATTCCGTTCTTTTAACGGAACCTAGCCTCTTATTACCAAAGCCCATAGAGTAACCCGTGGTAGACCCCTATAATAAACGCTAAGCCCTAAACCCTAAAGCTCCTCTTATAGAACTCCAAAAGACCCCCCCCCCTCGTATACAAACTTACACGCAGAACCCTCTAGATCCTAAACCCCTAAAGCCTAAACCCTAAAACCCCTAAATCGTCTTCGAGGCCTTGGATCTCGAGGGTCTCAATATTGATGGCCACGATGTTTGGCCTCGGATTTGGGGTTTCTGGGTCTATAGGGGGGCTTGCGATTTAATGCTCTTAGGCAGCCCAAACCCTAAACCCAAAAGGCTTGCAATTGAATGCTCTTAGGGTTCCGGGCAGACGCTGGTGGGTGCATGATCGCAGGTCTCGGGGCTTGCCTCTCGTGCCTTGGTCTTAAGGGCATTGGGTTTCGGGTTACGTCCCCAAACCCTAAACCCTAAACCCCAAGTTCGCGAACCGGGTTCTGCGGTCTGAAGCAGCCCTGTCTTGAAGACCCACCCACGCCTGCGGCAGCACTGACGGGCTAAATTGTTGCAAGCAAACCTTATAAAACCGCCTGATGGAAACCTATGGTAATGATCATGGCCCAAATCTTGCAGTTCCCCTTATAGGCACCTTTAATTAAAGGAACCTACATGTCACACTTGTTTTGCCCTCTAAAACCCCCCACAAAAATAGCACCCAAAAGAAACTCCAGCTAAAAACCCAGGCCCCTGCAGCCCTGAAAGCCAAAGGGGCACAATCACCCGCTTGCGGTCTTCGTGGATGCGAGCCACTAGCGGCTCCAACCATCCTACCAGGGAGGGGGTAGCCGTAAGGGCGTAGGGTTTAGGGTTCTATAAGGGTTCCTTTAAAGGGATCTATAGGGGTTCCTTTAGGGGTTCCTTTAGGGTTCCAACCATCCTACCATGGAGGGGGAAACCGTAACGGGGCTCGGTTAGGGTTAGAAGGGGCTCTTCAAGTCTATAGGGTACTGTTTTTCGGGAAGCCGTAACGGGGCGTAGGGTTATAAGGGGGGGTCTTCAAGTCTATAGGGTATCTCTAGTGTGCCGTCTTAGTTACCGGAGGAGGGACTCTGTAAGGGCCTAGGGTTCTCAGGGGCTCTTAGAAAGTCCATAGGGTATTGTTATATTGTGTGCATTACAGTTGCCCTTATGGTTCTCCTTAGCCCTGCAGTTCCCTTTATTGCTATTCTTACAGGATTCTTTGAGTAAGCCCCTATTGTTCCCCTTACCCTTAGCATCAAAACAGCCCAGAAGCCTTTTGTAATAAGGTCTTTGGGCCCAAAGGCCTTCGAATTATGAGTCCTTTGAGGGCAAGGGTTCTTGGTTTAGGGCTTTGAGGGAGCTCCGGTCGCGACACAGGCAGTCCCAGAGCCTTGAAGCTCCAAACGACTCAAGGACGTCTCTTTTGAGAAATCTAGGGGCCCTTGACAGAGTTCCGGGGGGGGGTGGGAAGGGGGGGGGTCTACAGTTTGGGGAACCGTTAGCGGGCCGATTCTTACGAGATATTCAGACCCTTATAACAGAGTTTCTCGCATTGCGGACGTAGACCCCGAGAAGCCAATACCCCTTACTCAATGAGTATGCCTTAAAATATAGAGGTCTGAAATATTATGGTTTAAGGTACATTCCCTTAATTAAATATTATGGCTTAAGGTACATTCCCTTAATTAAATATTAGGGTTTAAGGTACATTCCCTTAGTTAAGGGGTATTGGGTTCTCTGGGGGGACCCATGGTTGTTTTCAGGATCAGGGGGCTCTACTCGTGGCCTTTGTGCTCGAAGACTCCCTGGGTCTTAGTAGGGAATGGGGAAATGGATCCCTATGATAGTCCCTTAAAGTCCCCTATGGTAGTTCCAAAATGCCATTCCTCCATGCCCTGCTAAGAACCAGTCAGAAGACTCAGGCCAACTTACCAACTCCCTACCCAGCCTGGCGTCACCTCCACATGGGAATCCAGGATTACGATGACAGGGTACCTGGCTGTTTTGGGGGTTTTAGGGTTTAGGGGTTTAGGGTCTAGAGTCTAGGGGTTTAGCGTTTAGGGGTTTTGGGGTTGAAGGGTTTAGGGGTTTAGGGGGGTTCGGCATTTCTGCCTCCTGGTTGGTGCAGGGTGTGGGTGTGGGGCTCATAGCCATCTGCGCTTTCCAAGTTTGAAACGGGCTTGTATGTCATAAGGACCCTTAGGGGGGTAAGGGGGAGGGGGGCAGGGGACTATACTTCCTAAAATAGGTCTTACTAGTACTAGTAAGGCCCCCCCACCTGCCTAAGGGATACTTATGAGTTAGGCAGTCCCAGAAAGGAGACCAAGAAACCAGAACCACGAGACGCCTAGAAAAAAGCCCCCTTCAATGGCAGGTTTGTTACTTCACCCACTCCAAATTTCACACTCATTACAAAGGCCCCGAATAATTAATTCAAAGCACCCGTTTCCTCCCTCTGTAGTGATGACACAGACCAAAACTCTGCTTGACTTTTTCAAGCCCGGTGCCATTTCAAGCTTCAGCTGCGTAGAGGATCATGGGACTTAGACAGTAGCGTTTTTTGAGTACTCTCATCAAGGTCCTGTGGACAGATGTGACTGGTTTTGTGGTACCAGCCTACGAATGTTCGGTTTAAGAGGTGGCTCGAGAAGGCCCGGTCATGCCGTCTCGTTCCTCCAGCAAGCAGCCACGCACGAGACGCCCTGCATCATGTCTCGTTCTGCGGCATTTGAGCTTTTCTGCACGCCATCTGACATGTTGAAGAACCTGCGACGCTGTGCATAGCTCTTTGCAACTTTGGTGCACTTGCTTGTAACGTTGTCGTTCACAGTCAAGACACCACAGTGGGCAATCATGGTAGACATGTTTATAGTTGCCTTACTTCTCCCTAAGCCCTGAACCCCTAAACAATAAACCCCAAAAGCCCTACACCAAGCCTCACTTACTACGTCCCTGATGCTCTAGGTAGGGCGTGGAAGCTCCGAGTTGTCCCCTAGGCCGGGCAGCCCGGAAACCCGAAAGCCGTGACAGACTTAGGCTATTAGGGGCGGAGTGTACCCCAGCCCGAAAGAAAAGGTAAACCTACTGAATTATAGTAGGATCATATACGCACCACAAGGTTAAAGGCTATCTACTCAGCCCCTAAGTAACCCTAACCCCTAAACCCCAAACCCTCCACATCTCAAAGCCATAGATCCGAGATTTAGAACCCCTCCGCCCGTAGCTATTCGATCCCTTAACCTCAACCCTTACACCCTAAACCCCTAAACCCTTAAACCACCCTTACAACCCTAAACCCCTAAAGCCTTAAAGCCTAAACCCTAAACCCTTAAGGCCTGAACCCTAAATCCTTAAAGCCTAAACCCTAAAGCCTTAAAGCCTAAACCCCAAAGCCCTTAAAGCCTTAAATCCTAAAGCCTTAAAGCCTAATGTAGGGATTCCTTATTATAAATATGGTAAATATGGTATAATATACCCCAAACCCTATTCAATATGACTCAATGATTTGTTGCGTTGATACAATCATTGCAACACTCAGTTAGGACGGCTAGCTCAAAGAAAGCTAGATGAATTGAATGATGCACGAGGCATCTCTCATCGTGTTCGCCTCAGACTTCGGTCCGCAATCACCCCAAACCCTATTCTAATTATTAAGGCCCCTATAGTACACCTCATCTTCGGCGCCCAGGCCTGGCTTCCTTCACGCCGCGGTTCCGCGCACCCACGATACCGTCGTGGGTCTCCCGACGGACGATTCCTCGGGGGTTCAGGATTCCAAGGCTTCATGTTTCGGATTTGTTTGGGGGCTAGGGTTTAGGGCTTCGGGTTTAGGGCTTTGGGAGGGTTTAGCTTAGGGTTTTTTTGGGGGGGTTGAGGGGTTCAGGTTTTCAGGGTTGAGGTTTAGGGTTTCCGAAAGTAGGGGCTCAGGTACCCGATGTTAGGACCCCGAGTTTGGAGCAAGCGATAGCTCTTCCTCGAAACTGCTTGTGGTTTGGAGCCCATGGATGCTATGAACTCTTGTGCAACCGCGACCTGTCAACGGCCCAGACATTCACTCCCGGAGAACAGGGGCTTCGAGGCATGGAACATCTGACAACAGCCCCTGGCCTCCGAACATCTCAAATCCATGCAGAACTCGGTTTTTTGCGGTAGGGCCGAATGCAAGCGATGCCTGCCTTACTGGTTGTTTTTTAGAGATTTGTTTTAAGTTACCATAATAAGGAAACCATATTATCGGATTATGTACTATAGATCCTTATGATGGTAACTTAAATCAAACGCCCTTAACGAGGGCCCAGACCTAGGGCCACAATGGGGCCAAGTAGCGTATTTTGCCCGGCGGCAATCGCCTTGGTCGAAGCGCATCGTGAATTCGTCTGTGATGCTAGAACAAAAAGTAGTATACTATAAAAGTCTAGAGTAATTCTACAATGGCATTCAAATTGGATTGCGGTTTTGTGAAAAGGATACCGTGCCGCATGTGCAACCACATGGACATGAACCCTTGCTTCCACAACCCCCTCTGTAGGCATATTAGTACCCTCAACCCGCCACAAACAGCCATCACCCAGTTCCCCATCATGTCATCACTACTCGTATGTGTACATACATATCTTTGCATACGTATACTTGTATAGTATACATGTACGTCTGTCTGTCTGTCTGTCTGTCTGGCTGGCTGTCTGTCTGTGTGTCTGTCTGTCTGTATGTATGTATGTATGTATGTATGCATGTATGTATGTATGTATGTATGTATGTATGTATGTATGTATATGTGTGTGTGTATCTACATATAACTACGTTCTATCATGTATACATATAAGAATACACACATGAATAACTTCTCATCCTTTGCATTCTGTTGGGAGAGGGATGTTTGTAGAGGTGGGGATTCGGGCTCTCGGCTTAGGCCACTTCTCAAAGCGGTCCCTTTATACTACTACTACCATGGAATCAAGTCTCCCGAAACTACTAGGGTTTAGGGTTCAGGGATTAGGGAATTAGGTCGCCCAAAACTACCATTAGGATGGCCTCTTGAGACCCAAATCAATAATGGTATTGTATATGGACCCTCTGGCAGAGTGCGGGTATGTGCTTATGGTAAGCGTGAAAGACCTATCACGCAAGCTTGGTTTCCCAGTATCCAAAAAAAGAAGCGTACTCTCTTCCTATTACTGTTTTGATAAGGAAACCAAAAATGCACAAGGTTGCAAGGTTACTACTGGCTGGCGTAGGAAACCTACAAGAACCCGTGAAAACCAGGGGATCACAAGCGGTTTGCCACCTTTCGTAGGAAGCGTCCGGTACACATCACGCAGCCGATCCTGCACCGCACTGCTGTCGCCACCATGATCGGCACGACCCCAGGTGACCACGGATCCGTTACGCAAGACTGCAGCAAATGCTGCTCGTGAAGCTTGGATCTGCTGCACATCGTGCAGCTGATCCTGGACTGCACTGCTGTCGCCACCATGTTTGGCATCACCCCAGGTGACCACTGTTCCATCGGCCAGGATTGCAGCAAAGGCACCAACGGAAGCTTGGATCTGCTGCACATCTCGCAGCTGGTCCCGCACCGCACTGCTGTTGCCACCATGATCGGCACGACCCCAGGTGACCACGGATCCGTTACGCAAGACTGCAGCAAATGCTGCATGTGAAGCTTGGATCTGCTGCACAGCGCGCAGCTGATCCTGGACTGCACTGCTGTCACCACCATTGTCGGCTTCACCCCAGGTGACCACTGTTCCATCGCCCAGGATTGCGGCAAAGGCACCATACGAAGCTTGGATCTGCTGCACATCTCGCAGCTGTTGCTGTAGCACTATGGCGCGAAGGCGAAGGGTGCTCCCCCAGGTGACGACAGATCCATCGCCCAGGATTGCCGCAAATGCGTGACCAGCAACTTGAATCTGCTGCACGTTCTTCAGCAGATGCTGTACCGGACTGTTGTCGACCCTACCCCAGCAGACCACAGATCCATCACCCAAGATCGCGGCGAACGAAGAGGACACAACACCGTTTTTGCAAGCTATGAGTTGGGTTTGGGCCACATGCAGAGTGAGCACGGCTCCACTCATCAACTTGGCCCTCTTGATGGTTTGTGTACCATCAAGCACCTCTCCAGAAGAACTCACCAGCCGCCCTCTACCCGGGACCAGCAGAGCACTGTGGGCGCGGCGCTTCAGTGACTCAACAGATGCCTCGGCCTCCACTTCCACAGAGGCACGCTTGCCACTCAGCAGACGCACTTCCACGGCGATTGCCATGATGCTTCGTAGGGTCGTCACGACCTACAACCTGCTGCAGGTAATCTAGGTGCCCCAATTGGAAAAAGGTTTTGGTACTCATCATGAAAAACCTGTAGTAAGGAACACGAAGGAATACTGTTCTCATGATTTAGCCCATAGGATTTCTGCTTCTACAGAGGTCCCGCAGTCGAAAGTGGGCTTCGGGTTCAGGGTGTAGGCAAAGACCATTATAGGGTTTAAGCCTTTTGAGTTTAAGATCCGATTCGTCTTATACCCTAAACCCCTGAACCACTAAACCCCAAACCCCTAAACCCTAAACCGCTAAACCCTAAAAACCCGCATCTAAAATATGGAACGGTGGCAGCTTAAGGTGGGTTGAGGATCGAAGCCCTAAGCCCTAAACCATATTCAATATGGGTAGTTCTCTAAATTAGGGTCCGGGTCCTTTTAGGGTCCTCTTTATAAGGGTGCCGTACCATATTGGGGACCCACAAGAGGACCCTAATTTAGACAACAACTACCCGTTTTAGATCCGCGTTGGAAATACTAGTCCACGGTCCCTGAGCGAGGGCAGCATCCAAGGTTTGGGGATCTACTTGGAGGGTCGGGGGACTTAGTAAGTGGGTTTTTGGAGTTTTGAATACCATAACCCCAACTGGGCACTTATAACTCCACTTCTTACCCACTTACCCAAAACCCTCTGACCCCCAAGAGCTCGCTGACGGCCTAGGAGGCTTTCGCAACCGTTTTTGATTCAGCTTCGGAGCGGTTTAGGGTTCAGGGTTCATACTGTTGATGATTACGTTAAAGAACCCTAAACGATGGAAATGAAGGTATTCTTATTATGGGCAATGCAGGATGTATATCAGCAGCCACAGGGTTCCTTAGGGTCCTTCAAGGCCACCATCATTGGGATCCGTTTAAATCTCTCATAAATGCTTTTCGTGTCCTTTACAGGTACTATAATAGGATTTATATCATCAACCGTAGTGCTCCGGATTGAAGGTTGAGTTGTTTGGGGTCTTGTGCTCGAGAAACCCACGCAGAAGCCAATCGAACGCAGGGAGTTTTGGCTTTCATCAGTGGGTGAAGGTGAATAGGGTGTTGGGTGTACGGTTAAGGGTTTGGGCTTTAGAAGTTGCCCTAAGGGTCCAAATGCCTGTCCAGTAACTCCAGATCGAGCAGTTTCTAGTCGAGCCCAACGGAAATCATCCCACCCACCCACGTTTCCCATATCATCAGCAAGCCATTAGACTTTTATTAAACCTTAAGGCTGAATTCCTAAACCCTAAACTCAGTTCCGGTCATGTCATCACTACTCGTATGTGTACGTACATGTCCGTGAATATGTACGCATGTATACATATGTATGTATGCATGTATGTGTGTATGTATGCATGTATGTATGTATATATACATACATACGTACATACATACATACATACATACATACATACAGACATATTATGTTCTATTATGTATGCGCCTCTCTCTCTCTCTCTCTATATATATATATACATGGACACATAAATAACTTCTCATCCTTTGCATTCTGTTGGGAGAGGGGGGGTGTGTAGAGGTGGGGATTCGGGCTCTCGGCTTAGGCCACTTCTCAAAGCGGTCCCTTTATAATACTACCATGGAATCAAGTCTCCCGAAACTACTAGGGTTTAGGGTTCAGGGATTAGGGAATTAGGTCGCCCAAAACTACCATTAGGATGGCCTCTTGAGACCCAAATCAATAATGGTATTGTATATGGACCCTCTGGCACAGTCCGGGTATGTGCTTATGGTAATCGTGAAAGACCTATCACGCAAGCTTGGTTTCCCAGTATCCAAAAAAAGAAGCGTACTCTCTTCCTATTACTGTTTTGATAAGGAAACCAAAAATGCACAAGGTTAAAAGGCTACTAATGGCTCGCGTAGGAAACCTACAAGAACCCGTGATAACCAGAAGATCACAAGCGTTTTGCCACCTTTCGTAGGAAATGTCTGCTACACATCACGCAGCCGATCCTGTACCGCACTGCTGTTGCCACCAAAGCGGGCGTTGCCCCAGGTGACCACGGATCCGTTACCCAAGACTGCAGCAAATGCTGCTCGTGAAGCTTGGATCTGCTGCACATTGCGCAGCTGATCCTGGACTGCACTGCTGTCGCCACCATGATCGGCATCACCCCAGGTGACCACTGTTCCATCGCCCAGGATTGCAGCAAAGGCACCATGCGAAGCTTGGATCTGCTGCACATCTTGCAGCTGGTCCCGTACCGCACTGCTGTTGCCACCAAAGCGGGTGCTGCCCCAGGTGACTACGGATCCGTTACGCAGCACTGCAGCAAATGCTGCTCGTGAAGCTTGGATCTGCTGCACATTGCCCAGCTGATCCTGGACTGCACTGCTGTCACCACCATGATCGGCATCACCCCAGGTGACCACTGTTCCATCGCCCAGGATTGCAGCAAAGGCAGCATACGAAGCTTGGATCTGCGGCACATCTCGCAGGTGTTGCTGTAGCACTATGGCGCGAGGGGTGCTCCCCCAGGTGACGACAGATCTATCGCCCAGGATTGCCGCAAATGCGCGACGAGCAGCTTGAATCTGCTGCACGTTCTTCAGCTGATGCTGTACCGAACTGCTGTCGACCCCACCCCAGCAGACCACAGATCCATCACCCAAGATCGCGGCGAACGAAGAGGACACAACACCGTTTTTGCAAGCTATGAGTTGGGTTTGGGCCACATGCAGAGTGAGCACGGCTCCACTCATCAACTTGGCCCTCTTGATAGTTTGTGTACCATCAAGCACCTCTCCAGAAGAACTCACCAGCCGCCCTCTACCCGGAACCAGCAGAGCACTGTGGGCGCGGCGCTTCAGTGACTCAACAGATGCCTCCGCCTCCACTTCCACAGAGGCACGCTTGCCACTCAGCAGACGCACTTCCACGGCGATTGCCATGATGCTTCGTAGGGTCGTCGCGACCAAAAACTCGCTGCAGCTAATCTAGGTGCCTTAATTGGAACAAGGTTTTCGTGTTCATCATGAAAAACCTGTAGTAAGGAACGCGAAGGAACACTGTTCTCACTCATTATTCAAAACACTATAGGATTTCTGCTTCTACAGAGGTCCCGCAGTCGAACGTGGGCTTCGGGTTCAGGCTGTAGGCAAAGACCATTATAGGGTTGTAAGCCTTTTTGGGTTTAGGATCCGATTCGTCTTATACCCTAAACCCGAAACCCCCAAACCCTAAACCCTGCTGTTAAGAGCTGGAACTGCTGTACTATGACCAAGTTGCAGTTGTGGAATGCATCAAGCTTGTTGTCATAGTCCGAAACTACAGAACAAACATTGAAGCTGTCAGGAGCCGAAACTTCATTCAGAAACTGCTGTACTATGAAATGAAGTCTTTAGTGACAGAAGTTCTGTAGGAGACATACAGATGAGTGTACTGTACAACCGACATGGCATTTCATAAAAAAAGCAAGTTTAATCTTGATGTTGGGGGATTCCTTGGGCGGGTGGGTGTTGGCCTTGAGGATAGCTTGAATAGAATCTTCATGGCCAGAGCTGCTGAACCCTAAACCCTAAACCCTAAACCTTTGCCCTGAACACTAAACCCAAAACCCTAAAATCCTAAACCCTAAACCCCTAAACCCTAAACCCCTAAACCCCTAAACCCCTAAACCCCCAAACCCCAACACCCTGAACCCCAAGCCCTAAAACCTCAAGACCCTAAACCCCGAAACCCTAAACCCCTAAGCCCTAAAACCCGAGCCCAAAGCGGCCAGGATGCAATCTCAGGCGATCCAAATGCTCTGGAAGCAGGGACAGCTCCTCTAAGTTTCAACCCTAAACCCTAAACCCTGGGATCCTTACATCTCCCTAGCCCCTGGAGACGGGGAGGGCTTAGGGTTTGTGATTTAGGGTTTGGGGTTCAGGGCTTCAGGGTTTAGGGCTTAGGGTTTGGGGTTTAGGGCTTCAGGGTTTAGGGCTTAGGGCTTAGGGTTTGGGGCTTAGGGTTTCAGGGTTTAGGGATTGTGATTCAGGGTTTAGGGTTTCAGGGCTTCAGGGTTTTTAGGGTTTTGGGGGTTTAGGATTTAGGGGCATTTAGGGTTTAGGGTTTCAGGGTTTAGGGTGCCACGAAGCCTAGATTGTCTCAAATTCAGGGTGAAGGGTTTACGGCCTTTTGCGGGTTCGGTGTTTATGTTTTGGAGTGTCGGTGTGGGGAGATGTCTGAGGTGGCTGTCGCGTTGCAAGGTGCATACTCGGTTCTGCTTGGGTGGTTCTGCTTCGCTTGTTGACTCATGTGGATGGATAGCCAGCGCGGTCCAGGATGAAGAAGGGCTTTTGGCCAAATATTGTTGCGGACATATTTCTCATAATATCGTAATCGTTATGATAACCTTCCTAGTAGCCCGTATGGTGATCCCTATAATGAGCTCTCATAATGGCCCTTATAGCCATCAAAATACCTGCGATCTTTTTAGGCTAAACCCTCAACCCTAAATGCCCTAAATGCCCTAAACCCTAAATGCCCCTAAATGCCCTAAATGCCCTAAATTCCCTAAACCCTAAAAAGCCCTGCAGAGCACCCAACGCCGAGGCGAAGGTTCACTCCCAGAGACCAAGGCCAGAATCTCACGTTTTGGGCTTAGGGCACTTAGGGTTTGGGGCATTTAGGGCACTTAGGGTTTAGGCCATTTAGGGTTTAGGGTTGAGGGATTAGGGTTTAGGGTTTAGGGCATTTAGGGTTTAGGGTTAAGGGTTTAGGGTCAAGGGTTTAGGGTTTAAGCTTTAGGGTTTAGGGCATTTAGGGTTCAGGGTTTAGGGCATTTAGGGTCTAGGGTTGAGGGCTTAGGGTTGAGGGTTAAGGGCATTTAGGGCATTTAGGGTTTGGGGTTAAGGGTTTAGGGTTTAGGGCACTTGAAGAATCCGCGGAGTTGAGTCCAGCTACAGGGAGGGTAGCCATGCGTGCTGCCTTTCCTCCCCCAGTGCCTCTTGATCCGTCAATGCCGCATCCCGTTAATGCAGGGGCCTTAATAAGTAGAATAGGGTTTTGGCCTCCTTTATAGTATAGCTACAATAAGGAACCCTAAGGAGTAATATTGGTATTCATTTATCATTTTTAAAGTTTAAGCTTCTATAGCAAACCGAAGTTGCAACTCCAACATCTCTCGGCCCCAAAGTCTTATGCACCGGATGGGTTTAAGGTTTAGGCTTTAGGAGTGGACCGCGTGAAATTCTGGAACGCCTCCTAACTCTTACTGTGCTGATTGTTTCAGAAGTTTTCAAGCCAGCAGCAAACATGCAATACCCTAAACCCTAAGCTTAAACCCTAAACCCTAATACGTAACCTCAAGCCCTAAACCCTGGGGACCCTAAGCTTAAACCCTAAACCCTTTCACCTAAACTCAAGCCCTAAACCCTGGGGACCCTAAACCATTTCAGCTGCGAGGCTGCAATGTAGGGGCCTTCATAATCAGAAGAGTATGGTACACTAGGCTCTTCAGTAGATTAGTTGAAATATACTAGGAACCCAGGAACCCCAAAAAGTAAAGAAGTATGCTACCGAGCAGCCTAGTATACGTGGAAGAAGGAGCTGCAAGGAAGGTTGTATGGGTTTAGGTTGTAGGGTTGAGGGTTTAGGGTTTAGGGTTACCACGTAGAAACCACAGGTGTAACTGTACTGCGACGTGTAAGGCAGGCATCTGCATTGTTGGAGTTGCTGCGTGCATTGCCAGCACTACTTTTGGGACTACTCGTCTTGCTGCTGCCTGTCGCATAGCTCCCACGAATGCTCTTTCCTTTCTCTGCTCAAACAAATTTAAAATGCTGCTTGTCTCGCTAGCTATGTTGCCACACTCGATGCGCTTTCTTACGTCTGACACAAAGTGTCTTTCGGGATCAAGTCGCATGCACTCTGAAGCCCTCACAATCTTGAACTCCGAACACCCGGCCCTAAACCCGAAACTCGGAACCCTAAACCCTAAACCCCTAAACTCTAAAATCCGAAACCCCTAAACTCAAGATCCGAAGCCCGGAACCCTAAACCCGAGAAACCCACGGCAACACGAGGTTGTCTTACATAAACCCGCAATAAGAAGCCACAGCCGCAGCGCCTGGCGACCCTAACTTTACTCAGGGGCTGACTAAATTGGCACAAAAATGCTTAGCTATTTGAACTATAGTGGGGACTTAGGAGTTTGAGGATTAGGGTTTTTAAGGTTTAGATTTTAAGGATTAGGGTTATTAAGGTCTAGGGTTTAAGGATTAGGCTTTAGGCACTTTAGAAACACCGAAAGGTTCCCGAAGAAAACGCCCCAAAGTTCAAGTCCTCGAGGTCGCTGTGGTCGTCAATCAGCAAGACCTCCAGGATGGAAACATGCATTTGGTGGATTAGAGTAGGTTATGGCATATTATGATAGGGTAGAATGTATTCTGGTACATCGATAGTAGTAGATTAGAGTATGTCGTGGTCTGTTAGAAAAGCCATGAGGAGACCGCACGGATGGGATCCGTGGGGCCGACGGTTTCAGCGTTCGGCTTCACTATTTTAAACTGGGGTTATCCATGATTTTCAATGATTGCAAGGGTTTAGCGTTTAGGGGTTTAGGGCTTTAGGTTTTTAGGGTTCAGGGTTTAGGGTCTAAGTTTTCCATAGAACACCTTTTCAGGGAAGTAAGGAATTCTGAGAGTATCACGCAATCGGTTCCTTAAAGCAGACACCGCAGGCCGATCTGCGTGGGCGAGCTTTATCGTCTCAGCAAGTATCGAAGCCCTAAATCCTAAACCCTAAACCCCTAGACTCTAAACCCCTAAACCCTAAACCCCTAAACTAAGCCCCTAAACCCCTAAACCCCGAAACCCTAAACCCCCAGAAATCGACGCCCACCGCTCCAACTCCGAACCAGAAACATCCACCGGAGCAGAGGAACCTGAAGAGTCAAAGCTGCGATTTTCAAAGTCAGAACAACTTGCAGATGCCAAGCCTTCTCATAACCCGAAAACCCTAAACCATAACCCGAAACCCTAAACCCTAGACATAACCCTCAGCTCCTAAACATCACCCCAAAGGATGCAAGCGACTATATTATATTATATTACATTACACTATACTAGACTATACTATACTATCCTATACTATCCTATATTATATTATACTATACTATA
>CAJNJA010037053.1:1383-28798 GCA_905231915.1 Symbiodinium necroappetens
CTGTCTGTCTGTCTGTCTGTCTTCTTTCGTCAGGGCTGAACATGCTACACGCATACGCGAACCAAGGCAATGATCGCGAAAAAAGCAGTGCTAGTGTACACAAGTAGTACATATGCAGACTGCAATAAGGTGGAAAGGGCTACACAGGGAGAAGGGCTAGGTCTGAAATTAGACCTGTTTGTCTCAGAGGCATCCCCCTCGAGTGGAATCAAATCGGCACACATCGTGTGTCTGTGCGTCGGTCTGTCTGTCTGTCTCTGTCTGCGCGCACTGCATGCATGCATGCATGCATGCATGCATGCATGCATATATGCATGTATGTATGTATGTATGTATGTATGTATGTATGTATGTATGTATGTAGGCACACACATGCATACAGGACAGCAAACTTTCTGCTGTATACTGAATGTCTATCTAGACCTTGTGCTGGCCAGTGCTGGCAGATATTCTTGAAAAACATGCACATAGGGAAATGTTCACTCAAACACATGTTTTCAGGTAGAGGGAGACAGACAGCCAGCCAGCCAGCCAGCCATGCAAACAGACAGACAGGCAGCAGACACACACGAACAAACATGACCGCTCGGTGCCGAGCCTTCAGTGCTTCCAAAGCGCCCTCAGCCAGCCTTACACGCATCTCATTCCGAGGGCGCAGCACATACTTGTACGTGCAAGCACTGGTAGGCAGCTGGCTCTAGACATGTCTGCGTCCGCGCATTCGTGGCGGCATCTTCCAACGACCTGCGAAGGCGCAACAAAAGTATTGATGGAACTGTACTGTGCATTGCTGTACTAGCTCGGCTCCTGCAGTGTTGAATCAGCCGACCCACCTCAGAGCCGGCGAGGATCTACTGAAAAGGTCTGAAGATCGAAAGCGTTGCAGTGGGCTCCTGGCCTCCGGCACCACTTCTGCCACGCTGGGCACACGCACGAGCCTGCACCAATCCCAGATGATCCCAGGCTTCCGACACAGAATGCAGAGGTGTCCTGCACAACTCCACCAGCACTGCGCACAGATCCGGCTTGGCCAGCTGATCCTCTGCGACAGAGAGATAGATCAGATCAGATCAGATTAGATTAGATTAGATTAGATTCGATTAGATGAGATAAGATTAGACTAGATTAAATTAGATTAGCTTAGCTTAGCTTACATTAGATTAGATTAGAGGGAGAGGGAGGAATGGAACTGATGACGGATCACGGAGACGGCCGTGGCTTGAAGGTAGCCAATCGGGCGGCCTCCAAGGCCGCTGCATCTAAGCCAAGGCGCCGCAGCTCCTGCGAGAGGAAAGCAGCGAGGGGGCAGGGCAGGGCCCGAAGGCGCAGGCTTTGGCGCAGGCTTTTGGAGTTCCCCCCCCGCCTTGTCACGCTGAATGAGACTCCGCGTGTCTGTCGTCTTCCAAGCTTTGCGCACCTTTCAGCTGCTACGGTCCTTCGACGTCCTACAGGCCCGGAAACCGTGAAAGTGAGCCTCGGCCAGCTCCTCACGTAGCTTCAGCACCTTGACGCGAGAGTCACGCATGCTCACGTGCTGCAAGGCAACCCTGGCTTGTTGAAGCAAACTATTATTCATGCTTGAGTCTGCATCAACACTATGGCACTGTGGTGATGTTCGACACATCAAGGAATTCCAAGTGCAAAAGGCCGTACTCCCACACGCCCCACCACACGCACATACGCTCTTGAAGGAATCAGCACGGCACCACCTGAGGTGCAAACTTCTCGCTGCAGTCTGGTGTCCACGGGTCGCGGTTCCCTGCATGGTGCTGGCAACAGACTTCGCCGCACCAAAGCAACACCCGAGCCCGACCCTGGTGTTCTCTCCACATATCCATGATGCTTGAGAGCAGAGCGAACTAAAGCTAATGGAGGGAAGGTCAGCAGCCTTTTCTCGTGTGGAGCTTCACGAAGTTTCACTCAAGAACAATTGCCGCAAGCTCCCAAGGAGCTACCACTAGCTTTCGTGATATTGATATTTTCACTGGTGTTGAGCTCCTGCGTACAAAACTTGGCCACGCTGCCCCTCGCTGCAGTGGTGTCGCTACAAGGCCACATGTCTACTGTTTCAAAGCACCTGACGAACAGATGAACTTAGCACACAATGTCGCCTGGCCATGTCATGAAGTTCGGTCTTCAGCTGTGCCACTTGCTCCTCAACACTAAACTTCACGCCAGTCCAAGCAAGAACGCTCCCTTCCTGTCCTCTGCTTGTCGACAAGACGCAGACAGCCGGCTGATCTGGCGCACACTCCAGGAAATGGCAAAGGCTGATTGACTTACATGTCTTGCCTGCTCGGAATAACGTAGATGGCTCTCTTTCAGCTGCTCCTGTGCACATGCACAAACCAAGGCAATCCACGGACCTGCATGCTGCGGTTCGCAGCCACGCACTTGGAACAGTTTCTCCACTCCACTGCCGGCATGAGTCCCGAGTCCTCCAATCCCAATCTTCGATCTCTTTCCTCGGCAAGCGCCTGAGACAGGCCAAGGCCTTCTACGAGGTGACAATGAGTCAAAGGCCGTGCCTCAGCGTCCCCTGTACTTGTCTCCGGAACATCCTGCAGAAATCTCGACAGTAATTCTGGTTGACCCAAGATGAAACAAGAGAAGCCTCAACCGTTCTCACGACCACACGGGCTTTGACTGCCTTTGCCAGTTCGGCAAGGCAGGATTCCGAATTGCTAGCGCAGTCGGGCTTCATTGACTCATTGATCACGTGCACAGCATGCGTGTTAGAAGCCGGTGGCGACCACACTCTTCACATCCAGCCTGCATCTGTCGGAGTTTTTCTTCCGCTTCCTCCAACTGAAAACTGAGAATGTGGACCTGGAAAGAGAAACAGAAGCAGGGTTCAACCGTCCACGGTTTCGTCGTGCCTGCTTTCTGAGAGCCGACGCTTCTGCCTCGCTTAGCGACTCCCAGCTCGGTGACTTCGTGAAAAAAACCGTCCAGCAAAATGCACAGCAGGCACACTGACGATCTCCTTTTCCAGGCTCGCCTCTCCGCTCTCCGTTTCGCGTTCTGTCGCCAGAGCCGCATGGGTACATCGTTCTGCCGTTGCTTGCGAACCTTCTCGGCCAGGAGCACTCTTCGTTCCACCATTCGGCGAGTCGACCCGTGCAGGAACACTCCAGGCTGCAGAGATCTGCGGAGCCCTCATCTGAAGTCTCTGTGCTCCAGTGTCTCCACGAACTGGACTTAAGCAGCCTCTGAAAGCTGGCACAAAGTACCAGGTTGTGGCAAGAGCTCGGCGGGTCAGCAGCGGGTCAGCTCTTCAGCCTGCGCGCAGTTCAGCAGCCACGGAACGGTGGTCACGAATTCAAACGACAGCAGCGAGTGCAGAGAACCCGAACCTGCGGAGAAGAGCCGCTTGCTGTTCCCGGATCTCTGAAGCAGAAGTCAGGACCTGGAAGTCGAGGGGCACAGAGCTGAGCCAGCTCCGTCAAGCTACAACTCAAGACACGTGAGACTTCTTGCGCCTCCCGCAGGCTCGCCTCAGCAGGGGCCACGTCGCTTCCACTGCCAAGCTCGATGCACCACAAGCCGCTCAAAACGCACTACTGTACCTGCTGGATCTAAGCTGATGTTCGCTTCCCTGTAGAAGGGAGCAGCCTCTCTTTCAGATTCCATGTTCCTTTGCAGCACAGCTGCAAGATCAGCATGAAGTGATGCCCAATTCTTGACCTCCACTCTGACAGTGAAAAAATCCGCAAGAACTTGCCAAGACTAGGAATCTCACACTCATTTGCACTCGAGGGTCTTTGCCGAGTTTCTGGCCGAGTTTCTCACAGCATGGGCTGGAGAGCACGTCTGCGGCCGGTCCTGTCTCCGGTCCAGCTCGACTCCGATTTGATCGCACTGTTGCGGCCAAGCCACCGCGAGAATGGAAGCCGCACCTGACCTCAGACACTGCGTCTGCCGCTCCGCTCCGTCTGCTGTCCGTTCGTGTACCAGGACCCCCGCAAGGAACCAGCATCTCCAGAAGTCGAAACCTGTAACAACCAGGACCAGAGCCTCTAAGGAAGGTGAAACGATGCACTGCTGCACTGCCTCCAAGCTTTGAGCCTCTCGAGACAGCCCTGCAGGGAGCGGGTTTTTCCATGTTTGCGGCCAGGTCAGGAATAGAATTCGGTCCTCCAGCACCACTTCCAAGCCTGAGGACCAAGGCATGGACCAAGAAGTCTCTCAATCCTAGGCCTGGGACTGACACGGACTCGGTGCTCCCCAATCCTGGGTTCATGTCTCGGCAAGCTGCCCATGCCCGCGGAAGGCTCGAGACTCTGAGGACGGCACACTGCGAAAATCTTCGGATACCTCCCGCAAAAGTCAAGGCCACTCCAAGCTGCATCACGAAATCGTTCGCCGCCCTCTGCCTCACTGATGTTGCTTGAAGGCGGCTCGGGGTCCAAGCCCTTGACGTTCTGCGAAGGAACATGCGCTCGCGCAGCAAAAATACAGCAGCAACCCTGTCCTCCTTGGAGCCTCCCAGACCGACTCCTGCAAGCTCTCAGCTGCAAGTGACCTACAGCACCCTGAGCCAAGCAGGTGACGGGAAAGAACCATGGGTGTGGGGTCCAGTGCATGTTTCCAGAGCTGTTGGTGGAGCTGCAACTCATCGCCGAGGGTCCCTAAACCCCTCGATGGTTGAAGATTACAAAAGCCTGTCATAGCCTGTCCTCGACTCTCAGGCTGCGAAGCCTTCGAAGTCCTCAGGTGCCAGCGCACTCTCAGACATCGGAGGCTGCATCCAGCGCAGTCTCAGATGCTAACTCTGCGGATGCTCCAAGGGGTGCAGCCTCAGGAGCTCCAGGCGCAGGCAGGTCCTGCCACGCTACAGCCAGCCAAGATGTCTGCTGAGGACAACAGTGACAGTACCTTCTATGAAGCGCTACATCATGCTTTATCTACGAGCCTTGTCTCGCGGATCCGCAGCACCTTGCGAGCACGAGAGTGTAAGATCTTGCAAGCAGTCCGCACTCAGTGCAGACACTGCCTCCATCGGAAGAATGGGCCGAGTGCACGGATCCGGCGGACCTCAGCTGTGGGTGCGGCCAAAGGGTCCTGCGAAATCGAAAGCTTTACACCAGCCCCAAGCGAATCGGACCATGCTGCTCCGGAGTCCAATGCCTGGTCTTTGACTGGCTCTGCATGGGCAAAGCTTCCCTTGCCCTCTGGGGCGGCTGCCTTTCTTGAGCTCGCCTCTCGCATTCTTTACATGTCGGCAGGTCGGTCCCCAGCCCCGACCCGAATCGCTGCCCGTCACACCCTCGAAGCTATCCGCAGCTTGTATAGCGAGGTAGGTGTGCTGACTAGTTTCGATACTTGTTAACCCAGGAAAACGCACAAAACCAAACTTGCTGACCGTTTGTTGCCCGCGCCCTCATATAGCAATGCTTGAACCAACCTGTGCTTGTCGGACAAACGATATCCAGTGTTGTCATCATTACTACCATCATCACTGTCGACATCGTTAAATTAATGCCATCACTACCATCACCGTCATCCCGCGAGTGCGTTTCGGTTCATGGCCTACTCCTGAAAGAGTGTTTGAGGCTGGGTCATGTCTGCCCACCGGGCTCAGCACTGGGGCAAACCACGATGACCAGTCGGTTCGAATCAAACACAGAAAACAAGCGGAACGAATACCCGCAGAGTACCAACATTTGCTTGCTTGTTTTGAACTTGTACAAGAGATCATCGTGTCTTTGCCTCGGACTCGCTCCCGACCATGTCCGACACGAAGCTCGCATCTTCATCTTCATCCTTCGCAGAGACCGGACGACAGCTCACTATAACTCGGTTCTTCCGCACACCTCTCCTGTTTCACCAGGACCTCGTCTCTACCGTCAGCACCTGTAGTGGCCGCCACCATGGAAGCACACTATATCTAAGCACATTTACTGCTGAGGCCGTGACTCTTTTTCTCATCCTGCTCAGCAGCAGACGGGTCTTTCTCCTTGGATGCTGCAAACCCGTTCTGTGCAGAGTGCGAAGAAGCGCTTCGTTGCCTTCGAGGCTTTGATTCCTTCCTCGTCCTCACCGCGAGGTTTTCTAGACGAAAGCTTATTCATACAGGCTGCCGAGGCCTTCGGCATGTGCCGATGCTTCTCCAGAAGCTTCCGGTAGTGGCCATCCTGGTAGCAACCAGAGGAAACGAACGCCCAGGAAGACTCCAGAACACAGCCCTTGAGGGCTGTGCGCAGGGATGATCCCAGGAGCTCTCCTCCGTTTCGAAGTTGAAGTAGAACACCTTCGGACGGCTGTGGTGCAGGGCACTCCGAGGCGGGGGGCTCCGCCTCGCCCTTTTCAGTACAGGTCTTCCACCTGTAGGCCGGGCGGGGAGCGACAAGCGACAGCGATGGCCACAGCGAACAACTTGGTCAAGGCACGGCTTGGGCACTGGAGCTGCTACGCCTTCGCGCGCTATCCACAGCAGGTGCCTTGTCGCATTCTGCAGGCACTGGAAGTAGTCCGTCACGCATGCTTTCCAGTCATGGTATGATAAGCTCGCGCCTCTCTGCTTCAACATCCATGCCCAAGTACTCTGCATATTCCAAGACCTTGCTCTGCGAAGCCGCAGAAACAAAATGCGCCCCTGCGTACCCCTGCTAAACAAGTCAGCGGGTCGCCTGCTCCTCTGTAGGGGGTTCATCCTGCACAGACTGGGCATAGCTGGCTTGACATCACCAAACCTCCCTTTCACGACTCCTCGTCTTCTAGGATCTCAATCTCTGACCTCATAACTCATAACTGGCCGCTACCGCTTCGTCTCCCACAGCCTCCTACATCTGGGCACTGGACTGGGATCCTGTGCTGGCCGTGGCCTAAGCGCGGAGGACCATATGCCAACGACTCAGGGAGGCCAGAACATCTGAGATCGTAGCCATGTGGCGCTGTAGGCGGCTAGACTCGACCGAGAAGAAGCATGGGCAGGTGCTGCCTCTCTTTCCACCCGCGTGATTGTTGAGCTGTCTTACATGTCATTGTAAGTTGCTCGAGCCATCGAAGCTGCTGCGAAGTGTTGTGAGCCAAATGCTGGAGATGGAGCCGCCAACTGGACATTGACACACCGGCCGCCTGCGCAGCTTCCGACGCTGCCTTGTGAGCTATAAGCGCCTGGCGCCGCCAACTTGGCAACACTCCCATGACTTTAGACTTTCTGTGCCTCCACAGGATCTTCACGAGAGGCCTCACTCAAGCCGCTGTCAGATTCTCTACAATCGGAGAGGAATTGAAAGAGCCATTGAAGCAGCAATGAGAGATTGTTTGAGGTTCGAATGTCCCAAACCTGGACTCAAATGACTTCTGATGCAAACACTTGCAACCGAAGAATGTGACTGTCTTCGACCATGCGCCATATCACCGGCTTTCTGTTTGGCTCGGCCTTCTTCGAGACGCGCACCAGAGCTGAACGCTCACGCTCCTGGAATGAGTCAGTTTCTTCACCAGGCTGCTCTGCTGATTCAGGGTGCTCGCATGTCTCCTTGCGCTTGGCCGCCTCCGATAGAGCCTGCTCCAGACGGGATTTGAGTTTCTCCAGCTCCTGCAATCCATTCAGCTGGAAATGCATTAGAGTGAAGATTACGGCCGGAAGAAGCTGTCTGTCCCGCTCGCGCTGCCGCGCTGCAATCTGCAGCAAGAGCAAAGCAAAGCCGATGCGGAGAGCGGCCCTCGGCCCTGAGCATCCGTCGGCCCTCTGAAGAGGCCTCGGCTTTCTGGGCCCGAATCGTGAGCTCCTGCAGCTGCCGGTCGCGCGGAGCCTGCAGCTTTTTCACCAAGCTCGGCGTTCGATCCTTCCGACGTCCGGCCTGCCTGAGGAGATGGCCTTGAAGATGGGCCAGATGGGCTCCAAGTGCCTCACAGAAAGACCCTCGCCTTGCAGGCAAATGTGTGGCTGCACTTGGGGGCACACTTTGCGCTGGCACAGAAGATCCGAAGCTAGTGTCACCGCTCCTTGCGTCGAAAGCACATGAAGCTATCCGAAGTCAGAGACTCTCACTCATGTATGCCGATGTTCAATCAAGCACGGCTCTTTGCAAGCATCACTGGATTAAGATACCGCACACATTGAGTGAAACGTTCTGAAACTATAAAAGGAGGTGAGATCGTACAGGGGCACAAGATGTCACTGGTGCGTGTCGGCAGCGAGTGTGTTGGGCCTTCGGTCAGCGATGGTTCTTGAATGGCTGCCTTCGGGCTGACTGACTGCTTGATTTGATGTGTCGATGCATTGGTGCAGCTGGGGCTCGCTTTTCCTGTACGTTTCCGCATGGTGTCTGGTCCGACTGCAGTACGCATTATCCTGGACGGTGGCGCGAACCAGAACAGGAGGTCACGCTACCGAGTAGCATGGTACAGCCGAGACACGGATTTCCCTTGGAGAGATTTTCATACCCGTCACCTGTGCGCCGATTGAAATCTCTCTTGCAGCACTGTCCTCAAGACACACCCTTCAGGCGATCTGAAAGAAAGACCGTCCTTCTTCAACTGGAGGCAAATACTCAGAAAGCCGACTCACCAAAGAAGCGCTGCTTTGCCGAGCTGTCCTGGGATCGCCAAGAGCCGTGGCCACCATACACGACGGAAGATAAGCAAAACCAAATCAAAGAGCTGTGTCTCTCGTACTGCATAGTTCGCACACACTGTGATTGCCTTCTGGCCACTTGCAATGAAACCTCCCTTTCTGTGCCCGGCGTGGGCTCTCAAACTCAAAAATGTTGCGACATCTTTGTTGTACTTGGCGCGTGGAGGCGTTTCTCTCATGCTTCCCGAATCTCGCTTCTGCTGTTCCCCTCATGTTCAGCTGCACTTCAAAACGCTGTAAGCTACCAAAGGGGACTGGCAACCCAGCGACTTGGAATCATCCAGCATGGTGGACTTCATGTGGTCTCCAGTCAGGGGAAAGACGTGCGGCCACAGCTCGTACGCCCGCAGATCACCCTGCCGAGGTTACGTCGTCTTCACAAAAACATTAGGTCTCCCAGAGACTTGCGCCTGTGACAAGAGCATCCCATCAATGTCGTCGATGGGCTGCCCCTGAAGGTGGGCCAGGATTGCTGGGATGGAGTCAGCCTGCGGATCAACAACCACGCAGGGTCACTTACCAGTACCATGTCTTTCGGATATGTACTGCAACCTCAATTTCTCGCATCATGGCCTTGACCATGTATGCGCCCGTACCAGCATAGTGATACGCAGGGCCCCAGAAGTGCCACCAGAATGTTTCCTGCCCGACCACACTGTATCTAACCATTTTCGGGGTCGAGGTACTGTGCAATCAAAGGCCTTGAAGGGCTTCCGCATCAAGTATGCATCTGGACAGCCGCTGTCATCTTCTTTGTGGCCAAACTCGTGCTGGAAAGCTGCTTCGAGTTGGTCCACCAGCCCACTCTCCGGAGCATGTGACTTGGCAAACACCTGCGCAGATCTGCCACTGTTAATGAAACAAAACACGGAATTAGACGGAACCTCCGAAGCAATAATCTCAAATGTTGATGCCTTGGCTGCAGTTTGCAGTAGATGATGGCTGGCAGTAGCATTCCTGGGTGCACCACAAGCAGTCGCGATGCAAGCTGCGTTGGCAAAGCCATCATTCTCCGAGTTTACCAAATGCTCGTCGGCTGTCACAAATTAAGCATCTTGCTGTCGTCCTCCTTTGCGCGTGGGAGCTCCGTATAATATCCTGCATCATGTTGTGTCGCCCTGCGTGTCCGAAGCACAGCAGCTGTGTACCACACCTCGACATCCAACCACCTTGACCTCAGAAAGGCTGCACAGCACGAGCTGCTAAATCTGTATCATCCGAAGGTCAGCAGCACAGAAACAGGCAATCAGGTTTCCACCGGTAACATCTCGTGATCGCTGCGAACCGACTTTGGCTCCCGTCTTTCGCCAATTACATGAGCGACCCTTCACGCGGAAAATCTGCAAATGTCTGGCCGGCCAGGTTAGGGTAAGCGGAAGATGTTTCTGTACAGTGGACGGCACGTGAAGCTTTATGTTTCTTTCCACCTCTGCCGCAGTCAGCACGGTCGTTACTCTAGGTTGTCTGCTTGCACATCGTTGTACTGTTGCACGGTCTCTCCGATCTCATATAGAGTCTTTGGAGCAGCAGCATTGCGCTCTTTGTCAAATCAGCGAATCTCTCTCGGCGCCTGGCTCTGCAGCCAAGACATCAGCCCAAAGCTCGAGGAGTTCATGATGTTGCCCCTGTCTCCTGCCAGAAGGATTACGATGCCAGACAGGTTGCAACGCGCACGGGGGAGTCCTGGCTTCAATTGCAGATCTGACGCGCGATTGTACCCCCAACCAGATACCTGCACTGCTGCTCGGGAGATGAAGAATGCACGAGCTGCGATCTACGTGCCTTCAGCAAACTCCAATCGCTTGGAGCGCAGTCGAGCGTCTTCTGTATCAGGGCTTGCCAATTGCGCCTGAGTGGCCATCACTAAAACGTTCGGCTCGGAAAAAAGACGCTATGGCTTGCACGGGATCTCGACATCATCCTCGAGCACCTCGGCAACAAAATCTCCTTAACGGCCTTACAAACGCTGCAAGCCGATGGCAGCTTTGAAACTTTGCGCCGAGCAATCGCAATCTGGCCCTGCTGCAGCTGCCTCCACAAAATCGGCAATGCCGTGTTCACAACCAAGGCGTGGCTAGGCTTCGCTACAGACTGCTACGGACCGCCTGTGAAGCATCTCTAGCAGCTCCGAGTGGCTGACGTAGCAAGCCTCAGAAGACAAAACAGCCCATGCCAGTCAAGCAGGCCATCAGCATCAAAGTGACAAAACCATGGGATCTTTGGAAACTCGCTAATGCGCGTGGTGATGTTGAGAGGCGTTGTGGATGGGGGGGGTCCAATACCGATGGAACTGGCCATGTGGGATCCCTCGGCAGGCACTTCCACATCTAGTTCGACAACAGGCGATCTGGCCGCCTAGTGCCTCATGATGGAACACATTTCACGGAGTCAGGGAGGGCTCATGGCTTTGTCTCCTCAACTTGTGATCCACAGGACGTCTTCCTTGTTGTCAGATAAAGTCTGACGTTGTCAAGTCGTAACTGCATGGACTAGGCGTCCTGCAATAGTTGCGTTGGGGACGTGGTCCTGCACGCACCCGAAACTGATGCAGCAAGGGACGACAATCGACAAACCAGCCGCCTCCTATCCCTATCGTCAGAGATCATTCGAGCAGTCCGTCCTGCTGGCGCTGTGCATCCAGAAGCTCGCTCGCCAGGTGCTGCTTCTTGACGTACTTCTCGTCGAACCTTCACCAAGCAACATCACATGTCAATGTGCCTATGTAGAACGCTACAGTAAGTAGCGGACTCGCCGGCATTGATGCGTGCTCGGTCGACCGCCTCAGCCATAAGGTCTTGGTGACTCGTGACACATCGCAAAGAACTGCAATGTGGCCTGGAATCTGTGCAAAGGCATGTTGGCAGCCCTTCCCTGGCCATCAAACATGCTCAGTTTCTTCTACAGCTCTCCGCCCCACAGGCTCCACACTTTGTGCCTGCTGCTCCATATGTGAGCGACGCTCTACCTCGCAAATGGCGAAGCTAAAAGCACCAGACCCGAAACCCTGCGGTTACACCGGTCGCATGCCGACCGTCCTCGGCATCTGTATTGATGTAGTACACCACCACTTCTGGCTGCTTCTGGGACAAAGCCACATGTCGCTGGACCAAGGACACCTTTCAGGGCTGTATGGCACTCGTACAAGTCGAATCCGAAGCACAACGTCATCCTCGCCTCACCGTGCGAAGAGATCGCAACCGATGCTACCGTGTCCAGGCACTCCGCACGCAGAACAAGAACGCCAAGAAGGCCAAGCCACTGCGGCATGGCACCTGAGCAGCGTCGGCAACGAAATCTGAACTCGGCAGCCGAGCCCTGCAGTACTGCAGGAGTAGATACAACATGTATCAAGGGGTCGCACTCAGCTCTTGGAAAGGCAGAACATGTATATGAAGAAGGAAACGTGGGAAACCACGACTTCCTTGAAGCTACTAGACTTGGGCCGAAAGTCGAATGGAAGTGGAACTTGTACTGTAACATCCCGCAGTCAATGCAAAAAAGCATTACAGCTTCTGCAGCAGCCTTGAAAGCAACCCCGATGTGCCTGCTTCCTGAAGTTCCTGTTCTGTGCAGTTCTTTGGCCGCCTTCAGTTCTTCCTCGACAGCATGAGAAGCACGGAGTCAGTCCGGCTACCCAGTCTCGTCCGGACAGCTGGCTCCTGTAACTTGGAATTCTCGTGGAGCAGACTGTGAACTCGACCATCACGCCGACATCTCTCCTTCACAGGAAGCTATCCCCACTGCACTGCAATGGCTCCTGAGTTCCTCGGTCCGCTCGCCCAGCAATGCCTGCTGCAAGCGCCGTCCGCGATTCTCGTAAGCCAGCAGCACCTGAGCTCAAGCCTGTGCCTGGGCGTTGGAGATTTGCGCAGCGCTAAGCCCAAGCCTCTGCACATGTCGTCCAGAGGCCGTGCCCGTCGGCTATCAGTTCTGTCAACTGGCCACCTGCAAGGCTCACGTGACTGCTTAGGGTCCACGGCACGAGGCTTGGGCGACTCTCGCACCTGGCACGCCTCTCGCGTCTGCATCTTTCGACATCAGAACATGTTGAACCTGCGCACCCACCAAGGTGCTGCAAGAGTTCAAAGTCAGGAGCCAACAGCCTCCTGGAAGCCATTGCGTCTCAGCATATGGATGACTGTCTTGAAATCCCCGATCATGGGTTCCTGACAGCATGACGAGCAAAGACCGGCGAACAGCACGCACCAAGGCCTCCAGGTAATTGGAATTGTCAGAACTTTACGAGGCAAAATAACACTGTCCCCACCAGTCCCCAACTCGAATATGACGATGTGCAGCACGGGGAGGGACGAGCAGGACTTAACAAGTCTGTGCCACTGGCCTCGCTCCCAAGACGACTCCCTTGCCGTCGGCTGCAGTTTCCGGCACACTATCTGTGCTCCGCAACAAACCAACTTGCTTATGTTTCAGGCTGCCGATCTCGTCAAGATGTCGCTGGTTGCTGTCATGATGAGTTGGCCACGGCAGCCTCCACACGCAGAGCGCAAGAATAATGGTCATTCTCAGCCTCAGGGCAATCAAGGAGCCTATCACTTCCAGAACCCTGCAATCGTTCTGTGCATCAGGCAGCAGTTGCTCCGCTCTGCAGATGTGACAGTCCTGCACGTGCTGAACTAGCATCGACGGCAGATGACGGCAGATTTAGTACTGTTCAGACACGTTTTACATCACTCGCTTGAAAACGATCGTTGGAAGATCATGCCGCGGCATGAGGCAAGTCGGGTGGAGCCCACTCAGACGGTTCGAACCAGCCTGCAGTCAGCTCAGGTTCAAGACAAGCGTCTTGTAAGAGCCCGACAGGTGGTCCTACCTCCCATATTGAACTTCACACCAGAGTCGATGAGTCTCTCCAGAAGGCATGTCCCACCTGGTTCAGTTGCGCCATAGATGGTGTAAAAATGTGTGAAGTGTAAACCATACTATGTACATGACTGGCATTCTCATGTCGCCAGGGATTGTTGACTGATGTGAAAGAGCTTTTTCTCCCCGCTGTTTAGGTTCCACTCTACACCACCGGCAGCAAAGGGTGCTCGTCACCAGGCCTGCGACACTGGGTGTGAGAACACCTCCTGAGTGCTGAAGCCTCGCGAACGCTTCCCAAGTTTCGGGATCACTTGGCAACACAAGCACATGGAAGGGGCCTGTCAGAGTCGAAGCGCAAGGTCAGTGCCGTCTCTACCTGGAATCCGCAAAATGCGCAATCAGCAGAAAATGCAATGTAAGATTCCAGCAAAACGAAACTGCAACTTGGCGGCGGCGACTCGAGCTGACTCAAAGTAGCCGTCCGCCGCAATGATGCTGCATTTCGCCTTGCTCGAGCTTGCAAACGCAGCAGTCAACCCACACTCCTCAAGCTGCGAGGCCTGGTGCCCATCAACAGATTCCGCATGGAGGAAGTAGCCGGTCCACGCACTCAGATCCTGTCTGCTCCGAGCGCGGCAACAAGGAATAGAGAAGCTGGAGAGAGGAGAGGGAGGCCGGGGGTTGCCCCACGTGGATCCTCCACCGCCGGCCCCTCGACTTGGTGATAGTCCTGCCAGAAAATACTCGTGAGGGCTGCCTGTGCTCACTTCCAAGTTGGGATGTTCTAGAAGCTGGAACAAGTCAAGGTCGTACTCCAGCAGCTCTGGCTAGCTCCCTGCTTTGCTGCCAAAAATGTGCTTGCGATGATCATGCCCGCTGTGCCAGTCCTAAAAGAAGCGAGCAAAGCCGAGTTCGGGCTCCGACGCCGCTGGTTTCTGATCCCTGGTGATTCCGAGCACGGCGCTTCCCGCGGGTTCAGCAAGGCCCCGAGGTGTGCGGGAGCATGAAGCAGCCAAACACGTCAGCACTGACAGTGGCATGACTGTGGCATGACATGACAGGTGCCCGATGTCCTTGCCCTCGACCTTCAAAACACGCAACTCTTCGTCGAGTGTGATGCCATACTGGCCAAAGGGAGCCAAAGCCTCCCAAGGGCACAGCATGGCCCTGAGGCATGTCCCTTCTTGCACCCTGCAGTCAGTCCTGCCCATCTGGCATCGCCTCAGCAGCTCATTCTGGGAGCTTCTGTTGTGTTCCTTGCCGCTTGCCTCCGGCCTTCAGACTTGCAACGCGTTCCGGCGGCAGCATCGCAAACTCCATGAAGTTAAATGTAAGGCCATAGGGCTCGTTCCTTAGGTACTGAACGGGTAAGCAAAGCAGCAGAGGGCACTTCCCGTTCAACAGCTCGGCTGCCGCCCAAGCAGCGCCAGATCTGCCTGCAGCATGTTGGACCGCCGTACCAATCGAGTGTCGAAGAAAGAGTTGACGTAGGGAGCTCTCCAAACACCAAGCTTCTTGTCCTCACAACAACACAAACGCTCCACAATTCCCTTCAGCACAGTCATGGTGTCCTCCGATATCTTCGCCATCTGACTGTCCTGACAGCTCAGCTTCTCTCATCTTGAGATGCTCCGTACATGATCAGTTCGTTTGCTGCTGAATGTGGCAAGTGAGAGTGGTTTGCCTACGAAGATCTGTTGTGGCAAGAGTGGTCTGCCTACAAAAGTCCGCCGGCACGTTGGCCTGACATGATTTCGACTGTGGCGACCGGTGACCAGTACTGCGTTGTCTGCCACTACTCCGCCCTAGCCCTTTCTCCAGTGCCAATCGAGGCAGAAGCAGCTGCACCGAGCACTGCTTTGGCCCGTGCTTCATTTCCAAGCTTTCGCCACATGCTACAGAGACCTCCTGACTCCGGTGCATCGTGCATTTCTGAGCTTGTGCTCCACTCACCAAAAATCACCACGACGTCTGTGTACAACCACGAGTGGATTCAACAGAGTGGAGGCTCCCTGTGGGACATGTACGCTGACACTTCCGGAATTGGGGCCTGATCTCTGAAGACTGTTCCGAGTGCCACATCAAGACCCCCCGAAAAGGAAAAAAGCACTGGAAGAGGTCTCCTGGTCTTCGACGCGTGGCTTCGGTGTCACAAGGCCCGTGCCCATTTGAATGTCCACCTGCTTGACCTGACGACAGTCTGTCCATGACAAGCTGCAGCGTCACAAGAGGATCAACTGTCTGTTGCAGCACAAGTGCTCCATTACGATCAAACTGCGGAATGAAGCCGCCCATCCTTGCAAACAAGGATCAATTTGAAGATTAGCTTCACCATGCCAGGCCAACACATGTTCCAAAGGCTCACTACCATCTGATCTTGCCGGGCTGCGAAAATGGATCCAGCATTGCACCTGCCACCTGTCAAGGCAAGCGCAGCTAGCGCCCGAGTCTTGTCGGCCTAGTCTTGTCGGCCTCTGCCCATGCGGCACTCAATGCTGCCCGAGTCTTCAAAGTACCACCCGACACGCCGGCCACGTGACCGCCACCTCAAGTGGCTCTGAGCTTCTACTCGTCTCCCTCGGCCCTCAGCCACAATGACATTCCGACTTCAGCCCGGGCCTCCACAGTAGCACACGGCGGATCGAGTCGCCTCACCACGACAAATCGCTAGAAACATCTGCCCTGTGGCCCAAGCGAAGCGCCTGCCTGCCCAACACTCTCCTGCAGAAATGCAACGACTTGTCTCTGCTTCCACCCTCTGGCACTTCGACGCGGCAGTCGACGAAACATAAGTAAGAAAGCACTAGTCCTTGAAATGCTTGGCCAGCATGTATACTCCAAGATCAGGATATGCGCTTCCGCAGCAGGACGGCACAACCGTCACACGAGCCTCGAAGGAACTCGTGCAACGGACTTCGGCAAATCTAGATTGCGGAGCTAAGCCAGCGAAAGCTGGGTACTGGGCATCTCGTGCGTACCGGTGAAGCTCCTGAGAGGTCTACCGGAGTCGGAGGCTCGCCTATTGCGAACCTCTGCAACTGTCCTTCACGCGGAGGCTCCACGGGACCTGTACGACCAGGCATCTCTCGAAGTCATGGCCTCTGCAGTCTGGTCGCCTCCATGCTGACGTCCACGTAGTGGGCTTTGCACCAGATGCAGGCATCCACGAGAACCTGCACCGGCTCGACACATCACATCGGGGTCCAGGGTGGCACACAGCTGCCATGCCTCGCCCTCTGCCAACATATAAGGGCCAGCGACGTTGACCACCACATGAGCACTCCTCGTCAAGCGTCTAATTATTCCGAGTCGACCGGCATCCGGTCCTCACAATTTCAAGATATTGCAGCTAGGGCTCTTGACCAGGTCTACAATGGAGACCACATCATCATAGCTTGCCGAAAGGACGGGTGCATCCTGCGAAGAAGCTTGAACAGGTGAATGTTCTGTCGACACAGAGCTGAACTCCTCCCACGGCGTGTCTTTCAGCTCCCGGTCCCGCATCTCTGCCACCTGCCAAAAGCAGCAAGTCTCTTGTCAAGACCAACGAAACCACATGAGACATGCAGAAGCTAGCAGGCAGTGGTCCATGAAACTCATGTGTCAACAAACATTCCGAAAAGCTGCCAGTCCTGAGTATTCCTCAATCTTTCGGAAAGCGAAACTACTGTACCTGCAATCTTTCGGTGGCTTACTCCGAGAAGCGGAAACGACACAACATTCTCAGCTGAAGAATCGTGCCAAATGCAGCGACTGTTTTCTGAAACCTCTTTCTCAACTTGATTGGCAGATGATCGTGTTCCGACACCAAGCTGCCTTGGTGGCAGACCGGCCGGCCAAAGCGAAGGTAAACTGCTGCTTACCGGGCTGCAGTGCGCATCTCTTGAGATACCTGGCCGGAGTTTGCTGCGTTAGTAGCGTGCTTGAGGAACCACGGCATACCTGAGAGGGAGCACTGCATCATCAGGTAGCCCTGGTAGCCAGAAGCTCCGTAGAATACGATGTCAAAGCGTTTTCCATCCCACCTTGCATCCACACAATCACAATCCGAACCTGAGGCCTGGATTGCTGCAGATGTTTCTAGTTACTATCAGCATTTCAGCAGGCCACTGGCTCGCCCAGGTGAAGTCCTTAGAGTGACAACGGTGCTACAAGCGGGCATGAATCACACACCTGAGTTTCAGACCATGAAGCGAAGCCAGTGATCCTCTAAACGCGCAAGCGCATCTGGATCCGCGTCGCCCACGTCCTCCTGCGTGGCAGATCGAAGACACAACGCTCGGTTCACTGCCCTGCTGTCCTGGGCATCAACTTTGGCCAAGGAGTCTGCAAGGGCTTCATATCTGGCATTGAGAATGCCGCTTTTCGGTAATGCTAACGATCTTGACACGTCCAAATGAATCTTCGCATGCGTTAATAAGCGCCTGCACATCATGTCTGCATTGAAGTACTTCTTCTGCAACGGCGTCTGTCCACCTGCATTTTCCTGTCAGAGGGCTCTCAATCAGGCCTCTCAAGCAGCAAAGAAGCCTTGTCCAAAGTGTGACGTTGAGCAGGACAGCTCAACACTTTACGCACTCGAAGCTGCCAGTCCTGTATGTTTCTCAGTCTTTCTGCGGCGGCCGCCGCAGCCGCTTGAGCTGCACTGCCTGCAACCTTGACAGGACACATTCATCCGCCAAATATAATGCTGTCCACGCCACCGTGCGGCAGCCTGCACCATCGTCAGTGCATCCTTTAGGAGTTGCCTATCACGCCATCTTCGGCTCGACTTGTGAACCGCAAGTTGCTCTGTAGGGGACTGCTGTGCTGCACATGGCTGGGCTCAAAGCTGCTATCTGCATCACCGAAAAGTAAAGTTTTCGTTAAAAGCAGATTGCTCACGCATCGTTTGAAGCGAATGCGGCAACTTACCTAGCATATCTGAGCGAGCCTCAGAAGCTGCTTGTGGACCGAAATAGCATTGCTGAACTGGGGCTTGCCGCCATGTGCATGATCGGAAGACGCTTAAGCCGTATCCACACGAAGAACTGTCAAGTGCCCAGGCAGTTAACACAGCCATGGATGTTCGAACGGGCCGACTGCACTGTGCGGAAGGCCGGGGCGGAAGGGGCCGTCAGAATCTAGGAACTGTCACGTCTAACTGGCAAAGACAATCCGCATTTCAGACCTCGGTCCTTGCGTGGCAGGGCTGTGGAACAATGGTCTCCTCGGGTTGTTGCGGTGGTCACCAGAGAGTTCTGCCTCAACAGCTCCGGGCCTCAAGGGCTCATCGGCTTGGACGCCACCTCTTTCGTGTCTTGAATCACAGTCTGCACCTTTGCGCCTCTCCTGGTCGAGACGCCAAGCCGCACAAAAACCCTGAAAGCACCACGTGGAGAGCGAGATTGGGGAGGCTGACACCCTCGCAAAAACAGAGTGCTCAAAGTGTTCATGCAGAAAAAGGGCTTGGCAGCAGGAAAGCGGGTGAGACGTGGAGCGGTTCCAGTGCCTGGTGAGGACTTTCCTCTAGGGAGCACGGTGGATCCGGATCCTGGCAAACGGAAAGCCTTCGGAGCAAATGTCTTGATTTGAGAGCCCTGGCGTGCCCTGGCCCTGGCCTGAGTCCAGGTCGAGGCTGAACCTTGGAGAGGAGAGCGGAGTGGATTGGGAGAGAGGCCATCCAAGGCGAAAAACCAAGCGCTGGCACTTTCCGGCGCAGGAGAGGAGAAGGCCGGAGGCAGAGGTCGGTGAACTAACCTCTGGTCGATGGTCGTTCATGGGAACGCCAAAAACAAGGAAGGCGTGCCTCCTCCACATGTCTTCCCTTACTTTTGCATCAGACAGCGGTGTTCCAGCCTGTCCATTGGCTCTTTGCAGGACAGCTGAATGCAGTTGGCATCTCTCAGAAATGCACGGCAGCTGCTGCAGCTGAAGCCGCGACTGCTGCCGCCTGAGCTCTTGGAACTGGCTGGCAGGTCGAGCGGAAGCTCGGGCACGTGCTGCAGAGCTCCAAATCGGCGGTCTCCGGGACTGCTCTGGAGTGACGACCTTACGGACAGAGCAATGCAGTCAGTTGAATCGGCGCACATTGGTTGGATCTGCGACGGTTCCTAGGGCGACACTTGTCTGGCAAAACTGCAACTAGAACCTGGTGGACTGGACCCCGCACCTCCTACCCAGTCCTAGGGGTTGACGACATTCGGCAAGCTTAAGTTTGGGGGAGCGGTAGGGAAAGCCCACAAGCCCGACATGCGACCTCAGCACCCTCCGGGGGGCCACCCGATGCTTCCTGGGGAGCGCGTTAACAAATGGAACGGTTGTGAGCACTTAAAACCCTCGACATCGCAAACCCATCCTCCCGGGGAAGAGATGGGGTATGTGTGAAACCATAGATTAGTCTGATTAGTCTGCACTGCCAGAAGCGACTGCCAAGTGCACAATGGCGAAGGCCACTACCTCGTGATCGTCGGCAGCTGGAGGTGATCCATCGATCCCCTGCATGCCTGTGCAAAATCCCCAACGATGTGCAAAGCTAACTAATACTACGTTCAGTAAATGCAGCCCTTTTGCTGTGTCTCCCTGCCTTTTCGGGCATGCTGTCACGACGGCAAGAGGTCTGCAGATGTATTCCGTTTGTCTTACAGTCTTACTTACCTCTGCTGCACTGAGCGATGATCCACTCAGAACTTGAGTCCTGTGCACATGAGAAACTAAGCCGCAACAGCTTCCAGGGGAGCTCCACTGGCACAAGAACAGCTCGTCACGACACAAACACACACACACACACTCATCCTTACTTAGATGGATGCTGTTTGTGCAAGTTATTTACATCTTGGACTTGCCAGGTTTGTGGCTTAGCCTGGTTGCCATTGCAGTTGCAGGTACGTCACCAGGCGTCCCTGGTGATATCCTCAGGACATTGTGGAAAGCTTTGTTAGATGGAGCTCCACAGGCCTGCTCCATCCCCCTGCTTTCTGAGCACTAATGCCACCTGCATCCTTCGGAAGAAGAGTTGCACACACACACACACACACACATGGACCCATGGATAGACACACGGCAGATGCAGCACACAGCGAAGGATCGCCGGCCGGACTCGAGGCCGCTCAAAGCTGGGTACATTTCGGATGATGGGCATGGCCGGCATGGACACCTGCCGCAGCGGCGCCTGCCAAAAGGCGGCGTGGGCCCCGCCCCCCAGCCCCATATGCTCAGAAGACTCCGCTCCTGCAACTCCCCCGCACGCGGCAAGTGGCTCGGGGACTGTCAAGCACTCAGGGGATGTGCAAGGAAATCGGCACTTGAGGGGAAGCTGAGGTGCTCGCGGAGGCTCCGGAGTTGCACTTCGCGTGAGGCGAGAGGCTTCGGCTGCAACGGCCATGTCGCCAATGCAAATCTGCCCAAACGGGTATTGATGCATGCGAACTACGGCAAAGTGCATTTACATGGCATGCTTCGAAAAAAGAAGCCTAGCAGGGAAATCCCACACTATACTGTACCTGCTGCTTGCCTGCTTCCTGGAAAGCCCAACAAGAACAAAGGCAACTGCAAACTAGCAGAAACATGCAGCAGCGCCTAGGGTTGGCGGTGGTGGTGCTAGTGGTAGTGCGTCTGGAGGTGGTCGTGGTGGGCTTTCTGCCTCACCGCGTGGAGGGACCTCTCAGCACAAGAAGCCGCTCTTGCCAGATCTTGTAAGATCTATGGACCAGCCTGCGCCTCTTCACGAACTGGCCTGTCAAGTTGCCACGGTGGACTCGATTCTAGCTCCACAAAAATTTAAAAGAGGCACAAGTGGTGCACCTCTCGGGTCTACCCGGGAACGGAGGCGGTGGGCCTAAGCCGCACACGGCTACACGATATGAGGGTTGGACTGTTTGGATGGCTGACTCGGCACCATGCGAGCTTCTCGCTCTGCTCGCTCTGGCAGCTTCGGAGGCTTGCCCGAGGCTGTGGCCATGCGCGGTTTGATGTGTTCTGTCCGTCCTTCCTGTGCTATGCAGTCCTCCGAGTCGACCCTTACAAATCACTGCCCCCGTGTCGAACTCCGAGACCTGTCCCGTAAACTGCAGCCTTCGAACATCTGCGGTGGAGATCTCAAGTCTCAAGTTGAGTCACTCGTGCTTTCAAGCTTGCACCGTACATGGCACATAAAACTGCAAAAGCCCTGTCCAATTTGTCTTCTTGGGTCGTTTGGCCTTCGAAGCGTAATGACAATGGTTCGCAGTACGATGCAGCACCCAAGGTGTGAAACTGTCCATATACGGCCCGACGCAATGCTAAGGCTAAACCACGAGGGTAAGAGATTCCAGGACCATTGAGGTCCGATGGCACTGCAGGCAAGGGGATTGTACAGCTGGCTGGACCCAAAGATCCAGCCTCCATTCGGCGGCAGCATTTGGCTATCCAGTCTGGGTTCAACGTCCGCCCTTCATTTGGGTTTGCGAAGCCTGAAATAGATTATATAGATATCTCAGCGAACCATGCGACCAAAAATTGGTATCTGGACCTGCCAAGAAGGCTTGCGCTCATCGGACTGAAACAGTCATCACAGAGCACACTTCCTCATCAGTTCTGGATACAACAACCCCGCACGCTTTGAATGCGCAAGTTGCCACTTTCAATTCCATCTCATTTGTTCTCCTGAATCACCAGTTGGTGAACGGATCTTGAGACCTTGGTTGGCGAGAATGAGGACGGCTTCAGCTAAAAGCATGCAATTTGCTGAAGCCACTTTGTGGGGTCCTCACGCATTGACTGCAGGAGGCTCTTGGTCCGAATCGGGATAGTCATCGAAGTTGCTTGTGTCCGTTGCTCCCTTCACTGCTGGCCTCAGCGCGACAGATCTCGAGCATCGACACATCAAGTGCCGAGAAGACATGCCCGCCGGCAAACCAGGCCATGGGCTTGAAGGGAGCCTCAATCTTCTTCGCAAGCAGGTCATCCCAGCTAAGGTCCTGTCGCGGCTGATTGCAACGAAGCTGGCCACGCAGGAAAAAGGGTGCAAAGCCTTGAACCACTTGTGCTCTTTGATGTCTGCTGCGCCGTTCTTCAGGTTGCCGAAGCGCTTGCCTGCGTGGCTCACCCTTCTGCCCATGAGAGGACCGAAGCACAGGCTCGAGAGGACCAGCATTACTAAAGCAGCGCTTGCATGGCAAAGAAAGGAAAGCGAGCCGAGTGCCCAGCCCAGGTCGGGTGTGAGCAGCTTCTTCACCAAGCTCTTTGCCTCGGCTCTCGGCTCTTCTCGGCTCTTGGCGACGTGAAGGAGAATTGTGTGTAAGGCATCCTTCCGGGGCCTGGCCTCCTTGTGGAAAATCTTCGGAAAGGTGATCTTGCCAGCCTTGGATCATACACGGCTGTGCTGGTGCACTCACAGGACGGTTCGCCAACTAATCCTCAGGCAGTTGCCAGGATCTTCTGGTAGATGCCCATCCTTAGCATTGAGGGGCTGAGAAAAACGAGGCATGTGTAGAGACAAGCGTCTGTCTTTAAGTGAATCTGAGATCTCGTCGGGTCCTCATCGACGAACGGAGGATAGCCGACAATCATCTCGTAGATAAGGATGCCTGCATATTGCTTGCAGTGTGCTACCTGCTAGCGGAAAGCTAGGCTTAGCTAGACACGTCTCACATCCCGTGGCAAGTTGAAGCTCGCCTAGCGTCCACCAGTCAACGGGCTTGCCATGCCTCATGCCACTTAAAGGTCACATGGCTTCGCCCTTCCTGCAACACGAGCTCTCAGGGCTCCAACCCCTTGTTGAGCAGCACTTCTGGCGCAATGTACTCCGGCGTTCCGCAGAGTGTGTATGTGCGGTGCCTCGGTCGCCAGACATGACAGTACTTGTTGGCAGGTCAGTTTGGATCAGCGGTGGACTCGATGACTTTGGCGAAGCCGAAGTCTGTGAGCTTCACATAGCCTCAGAAGACTCGGCTCTAGTCTCTAGCCTGACCCGCCCCATCTGGTCCGACATATTGGCGACTAAGGTTACTGCCGTCCGCGTTGATCAAGATGTTCTCCGGCTTCAGATCACGATAAACGATGTTCAGCTCGTGGCAATACCTGTTTGAATCCGAGGCCGACCGGGAAAGGATTGAAAACTATCAGTTGGAGAGATTCCCTGTCGGCAATTGCCTTGAAGACAGCACAGATGAGAGAGTATTCTGCATGCTTTAGAGATGCCTCCGACGTGGTATTGGAAGAGTGGTGAACGGAGTCAGTGAGGATCCTGTAAAGCAGTGATCCCCACATGAGCCCTTACTAGTAGATCGGAAAGGAGGCTGGAAGTTGAAGGTGCAATAAACCCGAGAATCATAGAAACAAGAACCCGCAACACAAAGAATACATCCCAGGGAGCACTCGAAGATGCAGGTGATCTGCGCTGCGTAGAAAAGTGACTGCTCGTTGTCGAACCGTCCAGCCTGAGGGGTATCAGCACTGCATGGCTGCCTTGTCTCCTAGGGCGCTCAATCGGGCCTTCCGAAGATGCGTGAAGAACTCACCTCCAACGATATACCTCAGTTTTCGAATCAAGGGTGCGTTAATTGAAACGGCTCGCAGCGAAGCTAGTCAAGGAGATCCTCCGCACATCTTAGCCTCCGGCTCCAGGACCATGTAAATGTAGCGAGGATCATGGAAGGAGCCAAACCTTTGAAGCACTAATGACACTAATGTAGGTGAAGGACGGCAGCGAACACAGGAGAGCTGTGAAATGTGCAAAGGGTCAGACATGTTCACAATGAACGGATGCTGCAGCTTGGCGAGGATCTGCTTCTCGCTCATGATATGATCCACCTGTGAATGGAAAAGGGCTCAAGCAGTCTTCTGTTCCGGCAACACCGATTGTCGCTTGCCTGCTTCATCTTGATGATAGCGGCCTTTTTCAGCGTCTTCAAGGCATAATGTCTTCCACTGCTTTTGTGCGTCACAAACCTGCAGAAGAGGTTCGGCTGCATGCCATTTCAGGTGTTCGTCTGCGGCACCGTGCCTGACCCGTCCAAAAGCTCCAGTTCCCAGCGTTTTCCCGAGACTGAAGTCGCTGACGGACTCGGCAGCAGGAAGCATTGGCTGGATGTGGTTGACGCAGTTGACTCATTGACTCAACCGCTGAGCTGACGACCAGCTTTTCCCCGGACAAGTCCATTTCCTGTTTCAACAAGAATGGACGGAGCAATCCACAAACCCGACTGGTCCCATTCTATTGTGACACACACCATCCTTCTCCGTCGCCATCTTGAAGTCCAGCCCCCTGCCACCAGGAGATTCTCAGTGACGTCGTGACGTTGTGCCTAGGGCGCCAAAACAGAATCAATGCACGCGCTTGGCAAATCGTGAATCGGTGGCATCTAAGCCAGCCGGCAATAACCACCTCCAAGGCCACGTTGGCTGACCCAGGTGCTTGGAGCCAATGTGCAGCGAATTCGAAATGCAGCAACTGCATACTTGGTGGCTCGTGCGTCCATGCTGTGCTTCCGCGGTCAAAACTGAATTCAACAGTCCAGCAAGCAGCAGTGGCACAATGCTGTTCTCCTGCGATATTCAAGGGTCTAGGCTCACGCTACTCAAGGGTGACGTCTTTTTTGATGGCCTCTGCGCCGGCCTGGATTGAAGGCTGAAACGAATTGCATGCGATGCAGCCGAAAACAGGACAGAACAAGTCAGGACCTGCAAGGGCGTGTCACGCACGATGCCTTTCAGGTAGGAGGACCTCTCCCGGCACAAGGCTGTCTGAGCTCTGGGTGTCTCTTTCCTAAGGAGCCCTTGCTGAAACTCTGCCATGGGTGACTTTCGCTGTTCAACTCCCGCAATTTATATCCCCGCGACTTTGAAACCCGCACATCCACGGTCGTTTGAGGCACCAGCTTGAAGGTTTCCAGCGCTGCTGGAGTTGTCAGGTTCTCTAATTTGTCCATATCCTGTACAAGTTCCGAAGCACGGCACGGTTCGTAGTTTTGACGCCGGGGACCTCTGTGTCCAGCTCGAAGTCGAAGAGGCGCGCATTTTCTTCCATCCTTCCGTGAATTTGTACCACGTCGCACAGGGGCTCCAGGGCTTCTTGGGGGCCTGGACAGCTTCTCGCTCTTTGGTATGTGCTGGAAGCCTTTCTGAATACACCTGGGCTGGACTGACAGCAGCAAACTCAAGCAGAAGCCTCTGCTCTTGGTGGCCGAAAAGCTCAGCCCACTGCCACTTTCCAAGAATCTGCGATGCAGAACGGCCATGCTTAGCTGCCAAAGCACCCACGACCTTCAAGGAAGAGGAAACGAAGTCGTGATGATAGCTTGGCATAAGCACAACCTGGAGTTGTTGCTTGCTGGGGACATTTATCTCTCTTGTCAGTTCGGCTCCAGGTTTCCTCTATATTCCGAAGGATGCACCGCATGCCAGCCCGCTGATCGCAGGATTCGTTAGGGCTTCATTCCCTGGATTTTTTGACGACATAATGAGAGAAACTGAGGGCCAGAGACCCCGCACAATTTCTTCGCGACTACAGAGCCAACCCATTAAAGAAATCCCACCAATCCGGACAAAGTCGTAAAACTTGACCCGGAGACCACGGGAATAAGGGATTGCAGTAGGATCGTAGCACATGGGCAGCTGAGATGGACCCTCGTCAGAGAGAGCAGAGTGGCCTCGTTCTCGAGCGAGGCCGCCTTGCCAAAGTTGCAGAGTGCTCGATAGGCCTTGCCACAAAGAGACAAAGCATGCTGCAAATGCCCTGCTGCGGTGCTCTTGGGAGGGACTTTTAGGGCTTTCTTTAAGAAATCTCAGCATCCGAGGCCTGCAGTTGTATGCCGAGTCCCTTGAAATGCGCGATGGTCCTGGCACATGACCAAGGCAACTTCTCTTGGCCTCTTTGCATCCGGCCCGGTAATGTCTGAGAAACCTGCTTCTTCCGGTACAAAAACGGGTTAATCCTTGCGGCACAGGCTTGGCAACCGGAAAGTAACGGCGGTGTGTAGCTCTACCGAGGGCTTCACTCGATCTGATTGACTGCTGGGAGAGGAAGTTTTGCAGCCTGAAGCTCTGACAGGTCCTCGCGCCAGGAACCACTCCCTTTTCTTCGGCTCTTACGTCCGTTGCGTCCTCCACGGTGTAATTTGAAACGCCGATGGACTTGATCAGGCCCTGACAAGCACAGGCTTCACCTGGGACATCCGGCCGGGGCCGCCCGGCGGGAGCCTCCGCTTGCAAAGCCACCAGCTCCTCACAGCGCGAAGACAAGCTAAAAGTAGAAAAGATGCTAAACATGTGGTACGTGAAGGCTGCCAAGGGTGCTGGCTATGGCCTGGTAAGCTTCCACGTGTTTGCCAGGGACCGGCCAGTGGATCATGTAGAGGTCTAGGAAACCGCAACCCAGGTCCTGGCCAGATGCACTTCAAAGGTTGGGGTGCCATTGGCGAGCCCATGCAAAGCCGACTTATTGCCTTGATGGACTTGAGGCACTGCTGCCGGACCTTCAGACTCCGAATAGCCGGTGGGATGCGACGTACAAGGTGCTGCACGCATCACCAGGCTGTCTTCCAGGCTCGGACAGCCTTTGGGCCATCGTGGATGTTGTTGGTCCACACCTGAAGAACATGATTAACTCAAGGCCCCAACTGTTCTTACTGTCCCGAGCTCGCGTGCACTCCGTACCTTGGAGATGATGTAAAGCTCTTCCCTGGGAACGCCAGCGACCTGGAGCTCATGAAAGGCTTGAACTGAAGGCGGCACTCCAGTGCATCGCGCCTGGAATGCTTCTCCAATGGCATCCTCACAACAAGCAAAGACTGCTTTGAGTATGCTTTACTGGCACGTTCATCATGTGCCATCCGGCCTCATTCTCATAGAACTGTGCACAATCGAAGCATCGATAGCCGGCTGCGAGGGCGTCCGCGATGACCTTGTTGCCAAGCAGCTCCATCTGAGAAATGCTGAGAAAAATTGGCGATCATAGCGGGGGCGTGACTCCCTTTGCTGGAGCTGGCTTGGGTGCATCGGCAGCCCCTGCAGCTGACCCAGGAACCACCTCTCCATGTCTGCAGA
>CAJNJA010037064.1:3887-28795 GCA_905231915.1 Symbiodinium necroappetens
AACCCTGAACCCTAAACCCTGACCTGGAATCTGATCCAGGTCTGTGCCTGCTATGTGGCATGCGACTTCCCAGAGGACCTAGTGGCTCTCTTTCCGGTTTTGGGTTTAGGGTTTAGAGGTTTAGGGTTTGGGTTTACTGTTGCGTGTTTCGGTTTTCTTTTTGAGTCCCGGGTATCACCGAACCCTAAACCCTAAACCCCTAAACCTTAACCCCTAGGGTTCAGGACTTCGGACTTTTGGGTCCGAGGGCCAAGGGTCTTAGCATGTCTTGTGGAGTTGTATGCTCAGTATTCAACCGGGTTTGTTATGATAACCTTTTCTGAGTTAGTCAGGGCATGGGCTTCGGGCTAATTACCTTGCTTGCCGTGAATACTTCTAACGAGGATCCTACCGGTCGATCCAAGTCTCTGTTCAGGTTCCTTATTATCTAGAATGTCTGAGTGTTGAACTAGGAAAACGTTATCCTGTAAGCCCTGAGCTATCTTACACATTACAGCTGCCTATTCCACCCACTCAAGAACTTCACGAAAACAGCAAACTTGTCTGTAAACCCCTCGGAAGTCTTGCAACGATCATCGAACACATCCTCAAGCGCTAAACCTTAAACCCTAAACCCTACAGAAGAGCATCCTCCTCCCAAACCCTTAAGCAACAAGCCCAAACCCGAAACACCTCAAAACCCTATGCCCTAAACTTTAATTAATCAACAAGCAAACAGCCCAAACCCTGAACACCCACAAAACCCAGGCACAAAACCCCAAACCGTAAACCCTTAACCTCAATTAAAGCCTAAACCCTAACCACCCCAAGAACTGGCTCCTGCTGGTAAGGAATTCTAGCTGTACGCAGTCGGAGAAGAGCCCATTAAAAAAAAAAAACATGGGCATGAAGAGGATGGAGAAACTCCAGCCCAGTCACTTCGCTCGGAGAAAGATGCCCAGGCCCCGAACACCCGCCTGGAGTCTATAGGTTTAGAGTTTAGGGTTTAGGATTTGGGGGGTTTAGGGTTGAGGGTTTCAGAGGTTAGGTCTTGGGGGTTTAAGGTTTAGGGGTTTTGGGGTTTGGGGCTTAGGGGTTTAGGGTTTAGAGTTTAGGGTTTGGGGTTTAGGGTTTACAGGATTTGGTGTTTCTTGGTGGTATGTGGATCGGAAGAGTAGTAAGTAGTTTCCCCTGGTATCCCCTTCTGGTCACCTCGAAACACCAGTCTGATCATTAAGGCCTCAAAGGTAGGGCCGGTAGTGTCTAGGATTTCGGATTCGTGGCGTGCTTAACGTTGGGGGTCCATGGAGTGCATGGGGTACGGGGCAAGGATGCTGCACGCACAAAAGTTGAAATGCCTGCTCAAGCACCCAAAAATGTTCCGACTCTTGCGTGCGCATAGACTTGATTCAGGCCATCTGAGGCTCAGGACCATGGGTTCATGGCTGTGTCCCACGAGCTAGGTGACACCAAGTGTTTTTTTTTTTTTTGGGGGGGNNGAGGGACGTAAAGGATTTTCAAGTGCAGGGCACAGGGTTCAGCGTGCAAGGTTTCTGCGAGAACCGGCTGAGTTCGAAACATATGTCCACGTTCCCGAAGCAAAGCCAAAAGCAGTCACAATCCTTGAAGAGGTGCGCATTCCTGGAGAAGACAAAGCTCTAAGAGTGCCGACACTTGCAGACGAATTTGGGGGGAGGCTTGGGTAGGTTTTAGGATTTACTCCGGTGCCCAACAATCACGTTCGTGTTTTGGGGAGTATGTGTTTGTCGGGCGGGTAGGGAGGGACAAGTTCCTTGCGATAGCTTTACATAGCATGGGTAGCGCTAGACTTACGGCAATCACGATCAGGAGCATTGATACTGCCGGCTGTACCAGTAACAACAACAGCGCAGCCATCTCGATTCCAAGCCGGCATCACCATTATCATCAAAAGCAGAATGACAGTCGTGATACTGCGGATGATACTGCTGATAGCACTTTCAGCTTCACAGCACTAGTCGACTTTCTTCGTCACACCATGAGACTGAGAAGCAAGATTAACCGCCGCAAGAACAACAAAAGGAATAACTCTGGAAGACGACCCTTCCCCAAACCGGCAAACCTCATCCTGTGAACAGGTTGCAAACAGACTTGCTGACGCCCAGATCTGACGATGTAGGGTGTAGGGTCTCGGTATGTCTCGAGTTCACCTAATTGGGGATTATGGTCAGCGTTTTGAGGGAAGTACCACCTGCTATGCGAAAGGAGCCTCTTGCACACCGAATGGACTCGGCATTGAAAGGCCGAAAGCTAGACTGCCAACCAAAGGGGCCCAACAGCCCTAACCCCTAAACCCCTACACCCCTAAACCCCAAGATCCTGAACCTCTAAACCCCGCAAGATCCTGAACCTCTATGAGCTCTGAAGCCCTGAACTGAGGTCGGCCATGCGGTACGGCGTGACGGAGAGCGGAACCCTCGATTTCAGAACCCTAGCCCAGCACCGAAGCATATGTTGAAATGGCGGAATGCTTTGGGGTTTAGGTTTTGGGAGGCTTAGGTCTAGGGTTTCGGGCGTAGGGTCTAGATTCCAAATCTTCATTCGCCCCGCGACCCGAGCTTGCTTTTTAAAGGGCCTTCCATGGGGGGCGCCATCATCCCTAGCGTTTTGGGTCCGGGGAGGTTCGCTAAATCTGGGCCGTATAGGGTCAGGGTGCGGTGGTATGCTTCTCTCCCTGAAGCCTCAGGACCTACACATCCCAAAAGTTGGTAGGGTTCAGGGTTTAGGTTTTGGGGGTTTAGGGTTTAGGGTTTAGGGAGCCTCGGGACCTAAACCCCCACAAGTTTAATAATGGCCCAGCGCCTACAACAACTTCTGGGGCGCAGGTAAAGCCTGAGGTTGTGATAAAGGTTTGGGTTTCCGGAACGCGGCACGAACCGAATCCGAGAACCCTGAACCTTAAACCCTCACCCCCCCAAAACTCAACCAAAAACTGTAAACGTTGAACATCTAAACCCCTTATCCTTAAACCCTAAACACCTAAACCACTACACCCTACCCGAAACCCCTGAAGCCCAAGCCCTGAGCCGTAAAACCCTATAAGCCTTTAGCCTAAACCCTAAACTCCCTAAACCCTAAACCCTAAACTCCCTAAACCCTATACTTGAGTTATTCGAGCTTCGCAGCAGGAGCTGTTCTTCCGCGAAGATGGCAGCGACACTTCCGGGAAACTCTCGGAGGATCTGGGTGTCCGTTCCGCAAAGGGCTTACAGGCTTCGGGGGTGTAAGATTTAGGGCTTTTGGGTTTAGGATTTAGGGTTTAGGGTTGGGGTGTAAGATTTAGGGCTTTGGGGTTCAGGGTTTAGGGTTGGGGTGTAAGATTTAGGGCTTTTGGGTTTAGGGTTAGGCTTTAGGGTTTAGGGTTTAGGGTTGGGGTGTAAGATTTAGGTCTTTTGGGTTTAGGGTTTGGCTTTAGGATTCAGGGTTTAGGGTTGGGGTGTAAGATTTAGGGCTTTTGGGTTTAGGGTCTGGGTTTAGGATTTAGGGTTTAATAGGGTTTAGGGGTTAGGGATAGGGGCTCGAAAAAATACCAGAGCCTATCCAAGGGAGTCCACATGCCTATTGCTTCGGGGCCTACCCGAATTGGAGAAGCCCCTAACGTCTGGCCTCAAAATCCTGCCACTCTGGCTATCGGAGTCTTTGAGGGAGACAACTGCTCCTGTGCAGGAACCGAGCTCTGCAGTGGCAACAGTGCAAGAGGCTGACGAGATCTCTGTCGGGGGAAGGGGTTCGTAGCTCTCATTCCTCATCCATGACGTAGGCTTAGCCCCGAAATCCTAACCACAAGCCCTATGAACTCTAAAGCCCCATCCTGTTTGAAACCCCTGAACCCTTAAACTTAACTCTCAACTACACCCTAAATCCTAAGAACCCCAAGCAAGGAAGCACTGAGCTCGGGGTCACCGGATCCTTCCAAATTCTCAAAGCGCAAAGCCACCCGAGCTTTTCAGGGAATGCCCCTGAGATACCTGAGATGGATCTGTAGGTAGGGAGGTAGATGGTCAAATAAACGATGAAGTATAGACAGCGCGTCAGAGAGAGCGAGAGAGAGAGAGGGAGAGAGAGAGAGAGAGAGAGAGAGAGAGAGAGAAAGAGGTGCACAGAGTCGTATCCAGGCCTCTTGCAGGGGTTTAGGGTTTTGGGTTTAGGGTCTGGGGTTTAGGGTTTAGGTTAGGGCCTGGGTTGCGGTGGTGAGGACCGTTCGGAATTGATGCTGTAGATGCATATACAACTTTGCCTATAATTTTAGGGCCTCTCGATATCTCCCGGAGACACCCAGACCCGTAATCCGGTAACACACCTAGACTCACTCCACTCTACGTTCTGAGCCTTCAACCCCCAAACCTCGAACCCCCAAATCCTGCACCCCAAACCGTTAGCCTTCAACCTTAAATCCCCAACGCGGAACCCTACACCTAAACTCCTAAACCCTACATTCCCTAGGCCCTAAACCTGAAATGCCCCAAACGTTGACCCCGGATCCTCTAATTAAGTGCCCTTGACGCCCCAGACCATCTAGCGAGGCCTTCCTGCGGTGCTTGGAGCTTTGCCCAATCGACGTCCGTCCGGCAGTGGTGCAGAACGTTGTTGTCATCGGAGGCCTTTTCGGGCTTCGATCTGAGGATGCTGCCGGTGCTCGGGGATTGGGGTCAAGGTGAAGGCTACAGAGTTCAGGGCTGTGCTAATAGTATAGGGGCCTATAAATAATTACCAATACTATTTCTTGTTTTCTTTTGGTGTGCTCCTTATTATCATTACTATAATAATAATGTACACCAAACCCCTAGTTTGTTCAGGCCCCCATCATTTCTCACTTGCTCCAGGATGCCATTGGTTGTGGGGTAATGCGAAGGGATAGAACTGGGAGTTTCCGAAAATAAGGCGGTACCTTATTTTGGGGTCCTTAGAATGAGGATCCTACTATTTAGGGTACTATATTAGGGTCCCCCGATTTTTCGGAAACCCCCAACTGGCAAACTCACACGCGGGCTGTCACACTCGTTGGATCTCTCAAGTGTTAAGCTGGGACTTGTTAGGGGATTTAGTTTAGGCTACCATAAGAAAAGAAGCCATATCATTTACTACAGATCCCTATTATGGTAACTTAAATTAAGTCCCCTCACCAGAACCCAGTAAGTTTTTGATTTTGGTTTCAAGGTTATCGGCTTTGTTGTCTTCGTTCGGCCCCGCTCTTCGATGGGGACACCGGCTCCCGCAAAACGAGCGCTGATCAAACCTGGTGCAGATTCTGGCATTCTGTGAACCCTGGAACTTTGAGCGAACCCCTAAACTAAATCTTAAAGCCCCCTAAACTCCCTAAACTCTATGTAAACCTTCATAACCCTAAACCCTAAACCCGAAACCCAGTTAGTCTGTCCAAGGCACTCTGTCAGGCCTCTGCAAAGAAGTGCCACCGTCAATCGAGGGTGCGAGTCATAGGGTTTAGGGTTTAGGGTTTAATGTTTGGAATTGAGGGTTTAGGGTTTAGGGTTTCAGGTTTAGAATTTAGGGCTTAGGGTTTAGGGCCCACTCCCTTCCTAGCTGCCCGATCCCGGAAGTCAAGGCTGATGGAGAGAAGAAAGCGTCTGCCTGATTCGTTTACAAACCACAATACTTGTAGTACTTGTAGCACAACAAGACACTAGTCTAATATCGGGGGCCTTAATATTTAGAAGAGGGTTTCTGTCTAGACTCTGCCATAACTGCCATAGGAACCCCAAAAACTGGGTGTTGGTAATCTGGCATCGGGTTTAGAGTTTACGGTTTAGGGTTTAGGGTTTAGGGTTCGGCTTCTGTACGAACTCTTCAACTCTGCCACGAGAGGCTGCGCGACACTCCGTGGTTTGCTCCCGCATCTCGTTGTGGAGCAGTTCGGTGTTGGGGATTCTATCCATATCTCTGGATTCAGGAGTGTTTTGGGGCCTCCGGTTTCAGGCTCAGGAGGGGTTGATGGGGTTGAAGGCCGATATTTTGTGTTCGAGAGTCGGAGTTCCTGACGAGGTTTGAGACTTGGAGATGGCCTTTTGAGACTTGGAGATGGCCTCAGTGTCCGCACTGAGAAAATGCCTGCGATTTCGGTGTTCGAGGTTCCTTCACCCCAAGTCCAAAGCGCTGAGCCGTGAGACCCAAGAGAGCTTGTGCTAGGTGTCCCACAACTGACATGGGTAACCTTTGTGAACCCTTGTAACCGTACTGTTTCTTGAAAATCGGACCCCTCCCGCCCGCCCACCCACTCACCCACCCGCCCACCCCGCCCACCCCACCCACCCACTTCTACCCGACGCTTGCAGCATTGCACACTCCCGCGATCGCCAGTCTTCAACGACAGGTCGCGGTAAGGATCAGACTCGAAGCTGACGTGACGAGGATGATAAGGAGGAAGAACAGCCAAGAGGGTCATGGAATTAGTCCCCAAAAGACCATCCTCATTATGGTTTTATGGACCTCCCTACTTAAACGCTATAGGGTTTTCATTTCTAGCAAAAACTGAAAACCCTACAGCCTACAAGCCCTAACACCCTAAAACTTTAAAGCCCCTATAAGACCCCTAAGGCCCCCTGAACCCTCATGAGCCCTCAGCCCAAAAGCCCTAAACCCTCAACCCAAACTCTAAACCCCAAATCCCCTGAACCCTCAAGAACCGTCAGCCAAAACCCCTAAACTTTTCAACCCTAAACCCTCAACCCACATGAGCCCTCAACCCAAAACCCCATAAACCCAAAACCCCTGAACCCTCATGAACCCGCCGCCCAAAACCCTAGACCCTTCAACCTGCATGGACTCATGAACTCTGAGTCCAAAACTTAAACTCCTAGACTCTAAGCCCTAAGCCCTAATCTGCTAGACTCTAAACCCTACACTCCTAGACTCTAAGCCCTAAACCCTAATCTGCTAGACTCTAAACCCTACACTCCTAGACTCTAAGCCCTAAGCCCTAAACTCCTAGACTCTAAACCCTAAACCCTAAACTCCTACACTCTAAACCCTAAACCCTAAACTCCTACACTCTAAACCCTAAACCCTAAACTCCTAGACTCTAAACCCTAAACCCTAAACTCCTAGACTCTAAACCCTAAACTCCCACACTCTAAGCCCCAAACCCTAAACTCCGAGATTCCCAAGCCCAAGTCTCCGGGCAGGCGTGTAGCCTTAGAGATCGATAGAGCCCTTCGTTCCCACGAGGCGGGCTGGGGACTCTCCATGGTGGGGTATGGGGCTTTAGGGCTTGAGGGCTTATATGGCGTTAGGGTTTTGGTAGTTTGATGGTTTTTAAGGTTGTTTAAGGCTTAGGGCATAGATGGCTTTAGTTTATTTCTTTTATTCTGTTTTTTTTTGGGGGGTGTTGAGGGCTGTGAGGGCATTACAGCTTTAGGGTTTTTCGGACTTTGGGAAACGTTAGGGTTTTGTGTTTAGTGTGGCCCATACAAACAGTGGCCATAAGATTGAGAGGGTGGGTTCTATAATAAAGGGGCCTGGATGTTTGCCCATACCATCGTGGGGGGGGGTTCCTTATTCTAGTTATATCATAGTATGCCCCAACACCCTATTCTAATTATCAGAAGGCCCCCGACATTAAACCCTTCTAGCAGCCCTCTTAGAAACCCTTATAGACCATTCTTTCTATAGAAAAATGTACCCCAAAGCCCCATTCTACTCATCAAGTAGGGCCTGGGTAAGCTTTCGGGTGTTGGGATTTCGGGCTTGCAGCTCAGGGTTTCGGGCTTGGGGTGCACCAGGTTTAGGGCTTGTGGGGCTGATAGGGTTTAGGGCTTATAGGGTTTATAAGGCTTAGGGTTTATAGGGTTTCGGGAGCAATAGCCACTTCTGGAATAAAGAGTTGGTGGCGGCAGGATTTCGGTTGAAGTAGTCCAATCAACTGACACAATCATCTTCTGAGGGTTCGGAATTGCGAGATCAGGGCTTCAAGGAGATAGGGTTTAGGGGGTTGAGGGTTTAGGGTTCAGGGTTTAGGGTTTGGGATTGTCGGATTGAGCCAAGAGTCTAACTGAACCCTACACACTAAACGCAGTAGGAGTAGTTGTGGCATTTGCGAAGTTGTTTAGCTTCTGGAGTTCAGGAGTTGAGGCTTTCAGGGCATGCAGCATGTGGGATTTCGGATTTCGGAGTGTTGTTGAGCTTCAAGACCGCTATGTAAGTAGCTAGCATTGCAAAAGATGAATGTTGTCTGAACCCGTAGGATTCATCTAAGGACCTGCAATGTGAAGTGTGTGTGTGTGTGTGCTGTGACTCGCTCTTCGGGATGGGAGAGGGTACTTGCGAAGAAGCCAACGGCTCAACGGATCGTGAATGCCGGAGAATCTACATACACTGCCACGTCTGCATCAGCCGCGGGCCCTAGGCGACGATGATTTGTTGTAGCAGTAACCCCCAGCTCCCGGCTCTTCAGCCCTACGAAAGCAACCTTCTGGCCGAAGTCTTATAGGTTGGTAGGTTGGTACAAACACTACGTTAAGCTACAAGAACCTACATACCCTTTGTAGGTTCTTATTATAAACCCTAACATGGATTTTCTGTTGCAGTAGGTACGCCCTATGCATGCAGTTCAATGGGAGGCAGAACTTCCAAAATCCCTGAATTAAGGAATGTACCTTAAATCATATTTGTGATCCTACTAAAAATTAAAAGGTTTCCCTAACTCTTGCAAGACCCTTATAGAAACCTTTATAGATCCCATTATAAGGAACCCGAAAAGGTACAAAAACCCTAAACCCTAAACCTAAACCCTAAACCTCCAAACCTCTAAACCCCTAAACCCCCATACCTAAACCCTAAACCTCTAAACCTCTAAACCTCTAAACCCCTAAATCCTAAACCCTTCACTAAGGCATCTTGGGGAAGGTCTGGGAGCCGAAATAGCGCCAGGCCCTGCAGGCGCTGACGACGCGCCTCCGCTTCACTCCCCTGGATTTCGCACCCATCTGCGCCGCCTGGACGGGGCGCAGGGATTGATTTAGACAAGAGAGAGAGAGAGAGAGAGAGAGATGTATATATATATATATACACACATGCATGCATGCATGCATGGATGGATGGATGTATTTTTGTATATGCAAGTATGTATCTATGTATCTATAAATGTATGTGTCTGTGTATGTACGGGGTACACTCCCCCAACCTATGGACCCGGATTGCTGTATACAGTATATATATATGTACACACCTATTCATTCATGTATGAACTCATTGCAGCGGGAATACATGCTCCGACAGCACGCGGAAGAGGAAGCAACTCGACTCAAAACGAAGACGAAGAAGCTCAATGTGCTCATTTGCAATGGGGAAAGGAAAGAACATGACACGAAATAGAAGGCAAGCACAACGCAAAATGGTGCAGCTCAGAATCGCGAAAGTTGACCCACAGGTGATTCGCAGTAATATGCCATAGGGCTTTAAGGGTTCCCTAAACCCTAAACCCTAAATCCTAAAACCCTAAGACCCTAAGACCCTAAATCCTAAAACCCTAAGACCCTAAGACCCTAAGACCCTAAATCCTAAAACCTTAAGACCCTAAGACCCTAAAACCCTAAACCCTAAGACCCTAAGACCCTAAATCCTAAAACCCTAAAACCCTAAGACCCTAAGACCCTAAATCCTAAAACCCTAAACCCTAAGACCATAGGGGTCCTTCAAGGAACTCTCTTTCGAAACCCGTCTTTAGAGGACCGGCGCAGCGGTCTTCGGTGCTCTCGAGGGAGCACCCGACCTTAGAGCCTTAGCAAGAAGTTTAGGGGCTTAGGGTTTATGGGTTTAGGGTTTAGGGTTTAGGGGCTTTGGGCTTAGAGGTTTATGGGCGTTGCGGTTTTGGCTGCAGGGTTTAAGGTTTCAAGGTTTCAAGTTCCAACCGTCAAAGTATAGAGTATAAGGTAGACGGGTTTACGGTGTAAGGGTTAGGGCTTATAGGGTTGTTGGGGTCATATAGGTTCTCTGGAGTACAAGGGTTAGGTAGGTTCCTGGGAGTTATGTAGCTTTTAGGGCTTCTGGTGAGTTATGTAGGTTGGAAGGGTTCAGAGTTGCAGAGCAAGGGTTGAAGGTTGGGTTTAGGGTGGAAGACTCACGATCGGCTCCGGCAGCATGGCACAATTTAGATCCAAAAGAAGGCACTGTCACAAGCAGCCTGCAATCTTAAAACCAATAACCCTGAAGCACTAAACTAGACCGAAGTCCGATAAGGTATTAATAAACCTGGACGCCGGAAACCAATCCTAAAACCCTAAAGCCCCAAAGCCTTCAAGCCCTAGACCCTACAACCTATTTCCTATCTCCTAAATCCCAGCATCCTAAACCCTAAATCCCAGAATCCTACAGACCCCAATACACATTGAACCCGAAATCCTGATCAATCCTATAATCTAAGGAGCCGAAGGCCTCAACAAAAACCCTTCCATTGGCGGCTGCACTAAGGTGCCGAGGACTACCAAAGAGGCAAACTGCTTCCAGATCTGCGGCGGCACGTTTCGAAAACCCCGAAACCCTAACTCCTAAACCCCTAAACCCCTAAACTCTCAACCCTAAACCCCTAAACCCTACACCGTTTTTATAGAGCTTTAACGAGAAGGGCTTTATTATAGGGAATTAAGGCCGTAGGGTCTCTGGGAGTTCCATTGCAATTTGAAAGTCCGGGTTTGGGTTTTGGCTTTACTTAGAGCTTCCGGGTTGAGAGTTTGTGGGGGTTTAGGCTTGAGATTTTAGGGTGGTTTAGGGTTTGGGGTTTAGGGTTTAAAGTTTAGGGGGTTTAGGGTTCAGGGTTGAGAGTTTAGGGTGGATTCAAAAGAGGTGGGGGTGAGCCAGGGCTCTGTCTGCGATAAGTTAGAGGATGACTCTTTATCTATGTTTGCTCTCTGTTTGTGTCATCGCTCTTCGCCGACATGGTTACTCTGAGTTGTCTGTTGTCCTGAAAGCCGAACCACGACCTTCCCAAAACCTCAAACCTTTAGGGTTTTGGGTTTGGGGTTTACCCATAGGCCCCTAAGTAGTTCCTTTTTGGGATTACCTTATAGGATTCTAAAGATAAACCGCAAAAAGGAACTACTCAGGGGCCTATGGGTAGGCTGTACACTCCCCAACCAGGACTGGCTGCGCGAGGGCTACGTCTGAGCAAGCTGCGGAGGAAAAAGGTTCAAGCGCATTTGTTTTAGGCGTTTCCGGGGTTTGGGTTCCGGGCTTAGGGTTTAGGGTTTAGGGGTTTAGGGCCGGCTGGGGCCCAATTTTGCAGGATTTCGGAAGGTGAGATTTTGCTACTAGGGGTTAAGACCTGTGTAGCATTAGGCATCGCCGTACACTTTTGGCTGATGTTGGGGGAGTGATTCCAATCAACGTTTCGTCATTACGGCCCCTATATTCATTCATGCCGGCATGGGAAAGAGCTGTGCGCATACGAGCTTGCATGCCAAGCTTCTGCAAAACCGCCGAGTCTCGACACTTTCAGGTGTAGCGTCTAGGGCTCTTCTCCCCACCGTCCTCATACGAAGCCTTGAAGTCTACATGATTGTAATGTATTTGTGACACCTACGCCCAGTATTGAGTTGGCAAAGCGTGAGATGTTGAAGATGGTGCAAGACTGGTATCTGTGTCTAGCCATGACTCTTGATGACGAGGTTACATCACAGACAGCCTTGCATGCATGCCACCCACATTCTGGCAGCCCCTTTGGGCTAAATTAGCTTTAGGGCGCGGCTGTCTCCAGAGCCGGCTCTTCCAAGAAGAGCTTGCAGGAGCCGATGAAGGCAACGCACGGCTTCGGAGATCAGGTCCGACCTTGTGCGTGCTTATCGTCATGCCATGCCACGGACAACGAAATCTTAGAGAATGGCTTTAGTGGAGGCCGACCCAGCCCCGCACCCGTACCAGAGACGAGCTTCTCTATCTTTGAGCGCAAACCTTGGTCCTGTGGTGTGTTTTCATCCTGTCAGGGGGATCAGAAGGAGGGATTTGATGTTCACATCCCGGAGCTGCCACAAGTCGAGATTGGGGGCAAAGGCCATCTTTCAATTGCGCCATCTGCAGCTTGTTCCCGGCCCATACCAGAGGGCTTCAACCTCCCGAAGACAGAGCTCTTCTGGACCAATCAACGTGGGCACAAGCTCCACATCCGCCACTTTGGGCACGAGAATCCCTTGGCGCTGGTGGTTCTCATTCATGGCTATGGCGCTCATATGAACAGTCCGCATGTGTACCAGACATCTTGTCTATATGCGAAGTCCCTGGAGGCAGAGATCATGACCTTTGACATGCAGGGTCATGGCTATTCGGAAGGGCCGCGTGGTGCCGTGGCCAGTTTCGATGACATGGCCGAGGACGTAGAGTCGTTTATGCGGCTGATTTACGCTGCCAGAGAGACCCAGGGCCCAGACTTTCGCCTTTGCCCCACAGACGCCCTTCAAAGGATGCAAAAGCTACCCTTCGTTTTGGGTGGTGAGAGCATGGGAGCCGCTGTGGTTCTTCTTGCAGGCTTGCGCCTGCAGGGGAAGCCCATCCCAAACGGCTGCTTTGGGGGGGCCGTGCTTCCTGCTCCCGCAGTGCGGGACCCGAGCACAGGCAAGGGCCCTACCTTGCTGACGCGTTCACTCTGCTCCTTGGTGCGTTTGTCCCCCGCTTTGGGTGAAGTCGGGGTGCCGAAAGCATTTCTCCCGAAATTCACGGGAGCAGCGATTTTCGAAGATGCCACTTTGGCAGATCACTTTGATCGTGACAATAGTGGATCTCAATCAGGATCTCTCGGCTTTCTACACACGCCAATGAACGCACGGACCGGCACAGCTTTCGTGGAGATGTTCCAGAAAATGCAAAGGGTGCTGCCCATGGTGAAATTCCGAGTCCTCATCTTCCACGATCCGACAGACTCCATTGTTTCCTTCCACAATGCCGAGTCTTACTGAGTGTTTCAGTATAGGGACTTCAAGAACACATGACAAAGCAGTCCTCGAAACCCCTAGCATAGACACTCTGCGCTCCTGATAAGGAGTGGATCTCGGAACTCATTGCGAGCACAGATAAGAAGCTGGTACCAATTCCTGGAGGCTTGCATGCACCGCACTTCAACAGACTTGACGTTGTGCTGCCTCACTTCCGCGACTTCCTGCTCCGACAGGTGGGTCTGAATCTGAGATGTGCCCAAATTACGGTGGAAACAGAAAAATCCTGCCCGACCCTAGGCGCCTTACACCTTCGGAAAAATGGTACTACAGTGCATGACGGTAGCACCATCTTACAACCAGTGGTAGAAAGACATTCGAAGGGAAGCGTAGCTGTGGCACACCCAGATGTCTAGGCTTCCTTCATGATCGTAACATGTCAGGTTCCTTCCTGCCTTCTAAATAGCAGTACCGCGGGTGATTTAGAAAAGATCCCCTATGTTTTGACAGTTTCTAAGGTGAAGAAGGACACTCCATCAGAGTCGGCTCTGGCAGAAGAAGGCCGTGAAAGTCAAGGTGCAGATGCTGAGACGGATTTGATCAACGCCATGTCCAAGTGGCCAGCACCCGCAAGGACTGCTCCTGAGGTAGGCATTCCTCCAAGAAGCTTACTGGGATTCAGTGGGGAATGTAGGAATATATGTTAAATATACGGACTATAGACGAATGATTATATTCCCTTATTCCCTGCTAAGCACCCTACTAAGTACCAGTATGGAAGGGTCCCCATGATGCATACTCAGAATGCTTCTACCCCTCAGGCACGCGTTTATGTTGTCTCCAATTGAGGAAGTCATTCTTTACCGGGATAAGCCTTAGCGACCCGAAGGTGTCCTTGCTCTTCTTGCTTGCCTATGCGGTGTGCTGTACTTCGCCATTGTGGGTTTGGGCTCTGGGCGAAGGATGGGCAGGCATTTCGGTGCTAGCCGTCCTCGAGGCTACACTGTTCCTTCTCTTCGCGTGTGCCTGGATCATGTGTTAGGAAAGAGTCCATGTTCTCGAGATTCATGATTCCCATCTGGATGTTTGATTTTTGGCAGTAACCCCCCGAAGTGAACCCAGAAGAAATGGAAGCTTCATCCCAGTAGCAACACCCTGCAGCAATCAAGAAACCCCTAAACCCCTAAACTCTAAACCCCAAAACCCTAAACCCCAAAACCCTAAACCCTAAACCCCAGAACCCTAAAACCCTAAACCGTAAGACCCATTCAACCAGGCACTCTTGTGGCCGCCCTGCGGATGACTCGGCTTCTGCGTGCAAGCAACCGAAGGGTGGCCTCCTCCGCGCAGAGCCCGGAGGTTTGGGGTTCAGGGTTTTGGGGTTTAGGGGTTTAGGGTTTAGGGGTTTAGGGTTTAGGGTTTAGGGTTTAGGTTAGGGATTAGGGGTTTAGGGGTTTAGGGTTTAGGTTAGGGTTTTGGGGTTTAGGGTTTCGGGTTCAGGGTTTAGGGTTTGGGGGAGGTTGGGATCTCAAAGCCCCGAGGTTTCCCAGACAGCCCAATTACCCCTTAAATAATAAGGACTTACCTTAAATTATAGTAAACCCCAAAAAGTTGGAAACCGGATTAAGGACAAATAGTGCTGGGATTCCTTTTACACTACTCTTCAGGATTGAGGCTATTGGGTTTCCAACTTTTGGGCTTCTACTGTATAGGGGCCTCACTATTATGATTTAAGGCATATTCCTTAGTTAAGGGGTATTGGGCTCTCTGGGTTCACAAGAAGAGCACAAGCAGAAAGGGCAACTGCAAGAAGAACACCAAGAGCCAAGAAGAATGGATCCGGTTTGTTGGTATTTGTTGGTATGCCTTCAGAAACCCCTTCCGTGCTTGGTTTTGAATCAGTCGGGGATGCTTCTGTTGTCTGGCCCTTTAGGTTGCTACCTGGCAGCACCTGGTGTGCGTGCCTGTTTACAACGAGCCAGACGAGGCGCGCGTGTGCCCATGAAGATGGGTGACGTTTTCGGTGCGATGACCCGGGTTTCATAGGGGCCGGTGAAGTCTTGACGTGTGGTACTCAGGGATTTTTAGGGTTCAGTGTTCAAGATGGAGTCGGATCTCCAAAGAGACCATCATGTGCACCTGGTGGCCTCAAAGGGGAATACCTGGTGCTAGCGCCTAATGACTCTGATCTGATGTCAAACGTTTTTTTGTCAATTGCCACATTGTGCCTTAGGGTTTAGGGTTTAGGAAAACAGGGAGGTCATCGGCGATAAGTCGAAGATGTCTGCTGGATGCTCACACTCCTCCTCTTTCAGCTGGCGCAAAGACTTAACTTACTCGGAATGAAAGCTACAGTATTATTTGAGTTATATGCGAGCTACTATTGGGATCCCTTCCTCCAATCCCCACTGACGACCACTAAAAATAGATCCAGGTTGTGCTGGCTACGCTGAGCAGACTGAACAAGTCTGCAGCCGCCCCTCGAATGCGGGTTGTCTTCGCCATGGAGGAGCAAAGATAACTTATCGTAGCCTGTGTTCCCAACAGACCAAACCTAAATGATAAGGGCAGTGGGAGGTTCACTAGAAGTTTTTAGCGCCATTTGGAGCAGGCAATCCGACTATTTGGCCTACTAGGCTACATGTTAGGGAGTAATGACCCCTAAGATCAGATGGCTGCAGCAGTCTGCTGGCCAATTTGCCAGCAGCATGCCGAGACTCGTAGTACCTTAAACGGAATATATAGGGATATTATAGGGTCATATACGGATATATGAGGTTTAGGGCTTAGGGATTCCCAATCCTAGCACAGATAGTTGTGGCTGAAGATTAGCAGGGCGCAGAATTTGCAGCACTCATAGCCAAGAAGCTGCCACCCAGCCTTTGCACCCTAAACCCTATTCCAATGGCAAGCATCTGTTTAGGATGCCGTCCGCAGAGAGGATGCATTGTCACCACGCATTCTATAAATTGAAATGAAGGCCCTTGGTCTAGTCTGGGTGCGGTTGCAGTAAGACTTTCAGTTAAGTTACTACAAATAAGGAAACCCTCTTATTTCCCATGTACCCATACCTATAGTATGGTAGCTTAATTTAACTTCCTTCACAGCAACCTTTTAGATCTGCACGTTCCCAAGGCGGCTAAGTCCCTTGGAGTGGTGAGGACTCCATTTAAATGGGCTGCTGTTCAGGGAATTGAGTTTGATTCCCGTATTATGTGTATATAGAAAGTAATACGGTTTACTTAGCAGAATATCTGTTAAATAATGTTCCTTAGTAGCAATCCAGTAAAGTGGCCCAAAACTTCCCTTTCAAATTAGACCCCGTGACCGCGCAAAGTGAAAGCACCCGAAACACAAATGAACTCCTTACTACCACTACTCTTCTTACTAACATTGCTATTCTTACAATTATTGCCGTTATTCGTAAATGCAAGAGCATTATCTGCAGGAGGCCGCTGACAGAGTTGACGAGCGCTTTGAGCGCTACAAACAATGCTTCCAGTTTGCACTTACTGCATGTGCCTACTGCGGCCAGTAGGGAATATGGGGATGTAATATATTGGGATTCTATGACTATTAGGATAATATTCCCTTATTCCCTACTCGCAACCATCAAGTTTTGTGTGTTTCAGGTCGAGGTCAGGCGTTGGGAGGTTTGGGGTTGCATTCGCAGGAGCTTCTCAGCGGCCACAACTCTTGCACCCTAGAATTGTTTTAACTTTGTTCTGGGAGTCAACAGGATTCTTCCCCTAATCCGGACACCGGAATCTATTTCAAATGTGCGAAGCTTGGCCTTGAATCTGCACAACCATCCACTCGTAATCCTTGTAGCCGATGCCAAATGTCTGGCGAGAGCAGGAGAAGACGTACAAGGTCCTCAACAACCTAACCTTTGCACCCTACGCCCTTTTCCTTCCGGAAAACAATGTTCTGAGATAGGATTCCCCTCACAATTTTCACAATTCTTTCCATAGCACAACAGTCCTTGCTTTCAGGCCTATCGCGCATCCCGGAGGTCTGCTTCTACGTGCACCGTGTTGGCGCGGTGCAAGGTGAAGTCAGAGGTTTGTGTTCCAACCTGGCGCATGCCATGTCCGTTGATGTCCCCAAGCTGGTTCATCGGTGCAATGGTAATGTGGAGGATTTGTCCAAATATGTGTTCACCAAACTCGATTCCCAAGTGCATCTCCCTCCGAACTACTTCGAAGAGCTGGAGGCGTCTTGCCAACGAGTGGGTAGTGAGGCCGTTGTATTTCAGCCTCTCCCAGTCAACCTGGTGAACCGACACCTTAGTCATGGCCCAATGCGGGCCATTGCAGCTGCTCGGACTTTCTCCTACCCGATTCTTTTTGCCTTGAACCTTATGACTGTCACCTGCTACAGTGTGCCACTGGTGCAGTACATGAAGATGGGCTTGACTCATGCTGGCTACCTTGGTGAGGATCCTGGTTTAGGGTTTTACGCTAAGGGTTGCGAAGAGATTTGCCGGAGGATCCGAGGGTAAGTGCTGTTCATGTTTCAGAGTCATGCTCCTTTTGTACAGGTCCACCATAGCCCCTGTGCACGTACAGGAGCATTTTGAGGACTATACCCCAACCCCTACATAATCCCAATTTCCACTTAATTCCTCCCTTTGATTCTCCTGTATTGGGGTTACATATCCCATACATCCCCTAAACCCTAAACCCTAAACTCTAAACCGTAACCAGAGGACATAATGATGCTGGCGCAGGCGGCCGCAACAGGCGGACTGGGTTCCCTGAAGCATGGTCCCTTCATGGCCCTAAAATAAGGGTTGAGGGTTTAGGGTTTAAGGGTTTATAGGGTTTAGGGGTTTAGGGTTTAGGGTTTAGGTTTAGGGTATGCCCTGTAGCCTGGGGGTCGTGAAATAAGCAGAAACACCTACAGAGAGCTGGCTGCTCCCAAAGGCCCTACATACCTAGAATGTACCGGAATAAAATCTGCCGCCAAACCTCGCGTTCGAGTATGCAGGGTGGATTACTCTAACAAAAGGTACGAGATTTTGAGGCAAGCATGGCATCAGTTGGGCAACAACTAGGCGAGTAAGTACAGCGATGTCCACTTGACCTGTCTTCTGTAGTATGCCATCATGGCTGTGTAGGGGGGTACCTTGCATGCTGTCTGAGGATATGATATGTCCGCAATACCCTAAACCCTAAACCCCAAACGGATCGTAAAAGGCCCTAGTCAAGCTCCCAAAGTGGTCCCAACATTCACTTCCTACTGGTAAGTTTATGCAGGTGGTGGCCGCGCTCGTATTGTCGTGCTTCCGGTCCTGGTGGGGGTTGCACCCCCTGTGGGCACTACATTGCATCTGGGGACTTTTTGAGATTGCTTTCGGAGATTTCTATAGATTAAGAGGTTCCGTTCTGGGCACCTAGAAGTCTATATTGGGGTCCCCGATTTTTTGGAAATTACTTGTAGGGTGCGGACGTAGTTGTGGCGAAGTTTTCAGGTGTGAGGCTATGAGGGCAGCAGCCCATCAGAGTTTGCGCTGGGCTGGTCAGACGGCAGAAGTGGCCGAATTCTGTTGGCGGTTCAAGGCTTGGGGGAGCGCTTGTCGAAATCTCTGGTGGCTGCTGAAATACTGGCTGATACGGTGCTGGCTTTGTTCTGGCATCGGGCTTTTCAGCTTTCTCCTTCTCCTGGCCGCCTACACTTTTGGTTCCAACCTCCCTGACGAGCAAGCAACAATTCTCTCGATTATGGAGAAGAGCATGTCCGCACTGGTACTGACGCTCACCTTGGTGATGCCCTTCTATGAGCAGTACCTAGCATCACTTGTGCTAGATAGCACTTTGTCAGCTCCTTGGAACCAACTTCCTGGGACTCTGTTTGGAGCTCCTGTTGGTTTTCCATTCAGTTTTGCTTGCGACCTGCTGGCTTGGATCAATCTCCTAGCCTTTGGCAAGCATGCAATAGCATCCTCATCCCGAAAGAAGGTGGCTGCAACAAAGCAGACACCTCCATTCTCAGATGTTTGTCCATCTACTCTTTGACACTTGCCATGCTCAGAGCCGTTGAGTCGGACCCTTAGGGTCCCACCCAACTGCTAGCAGCATGCATTACGGCGCGGCAGAAGTCCACCGGGATGCGTGTTGAGAAGGTCAGTGCTTATCGAAGCCGTGCTCACACATGTGTCGCTCCCAGATGTCTCCATGGCCGTGTTCAGTTATGCGCTGCTGCACCTGGGGCACCATCTTCGTTGGTTGTCATCATTCTGGCTGCTACTGACTGACGTCAGCTACTTTCTCGGTTGTTGCTGCTGCGGCTGCTGCTGCTGCTGCTGCTGCTGCTGCTGCTGCTGCTCTTGCTTTCAATGCGCTGTTCTCTTTTTAATCATTCCCACAGCCATTGAAGTGTTTCATTCCTAGGGGCTGTCCAAGTTCGCGATCGCAAGCGCAGCTACGTTTGACACAGCTTTGACTACTTTACTAGTACCCGTGACCAACATCTCTAAACCCTAAATCACCCTAAACCCCTAAACCCTAAACCCTCATCACCAATGGTCTAAGCCCCCTTCCTCTTAGTCGTGCTGAATCTTCTCCGGGATTTGCGACCGTCAGGTTCAACATTTCCAACCAGAATCTTTCCCTGGCAAAAGTGTTCACGACGGTGCATGTTGGTGTTGGCCTGGCTTCAGGCGCCGACCTCTCTCGCGCCCTGTAATCTTCGGTCTTTGGTCCTAGGCCCTCAAGTCCACGTCTGCTGCTCTCAGTTTGGTCCCAGGCCCTCAGATCCATCTGCTGTTTTCACTTTGATGCCGCGCTGTCCGGACTGTCCGGGCTGCCTGGCACACATAGACGCATGTTTTCCGAACCGAGTTGCCTTTGAAAAATGCGGCGAAAGATGATGTCTCATTCCAGTTGCTCTTGATGCCGCGGCGGGGGATGATCATGATGCCAAAACGGGCCTACTTTCGGTCCAACGCTGGTTTTGCCAGCATGTTTTGAAGTTGTTCTCTAAAGCAACTAGAAAGTTCCCATATATAAGTCTGTGGTCTACACAATTTGTAGACCGCAGATTTCCCTAACCCGCATAGATACGATATACGCAATATAGTTTTTGAGGATGGGGGGCCGAGGAAGGGGGCCGCAGGCTCTAAGGCCCAAATAACAAAATTAGCCCGAATTCAATGCTGCGTACATATAGAAAATTGTTATGCAAATGGGCGCGTCCGGCCTGGTCAGGCCCTGGACCGTCCCCCGGCAAGCGGCACCGGGTAACCAAAACGCGCTTGAGGTTGATTTTATTCGTCTAGGCAACATTGAGTTGGGCACCCTAAGCCTGTAAAAATTGCTCCGATGTTCAATGATGCTCTCAACAAGGGAGACTGCCAACGTTACGTGATGCTCGGGGCGGGGGAATCGGGGGGAGCGGGGGGGAAGGGTGGGGGGTGGGGTGGTTCTTATCCCAACTTGCGGCTGGGGTGCAGTTTGGTCCGCACCTCCTCCCACTCGGCCAAGGAGAGAGGCTGCACTGCCTGGAAATCCAGGTGTTCATGCATGTTCTTGCCACTGGGTAGCTTCGGCTTTGCGGTACTCGTCGCGCTCGGTTGGGGGTATGTGTTCCCACGGGATCTCCTTTTCGAGCTGCTTCTCTTTGCCACGCCCACGTGCACCTCCTGGATGCCGTCCGACGGGAGAACGTTGGGCTCGTCTGGGATCATCTCCTCGTCGCTGCTGCCTCCATCATCGGCTTCTGGGGGACACTGGAATCATGAGCCAGGAGGTCCCCAGACACGACACGGAAAAAAATACACAAACGAACGCATAAACAATAACGAAAAACAAGCCCATGCTTCCGGCCACTCGCTGGCACTTCCGCACTTCAGAGTTCGGGCAGAGCTTACCGGAAGATAGAGATGACGAATGACGGTTGATGTCGATGGTGGTGATGATGATGCTGATGATGATGATGATGATGGTGACGCTGCTGCTGCTGCTGCTGCTGCTGCTCTGCCTACAAGCGACGATTCCGAAACCCGAAGCCCGACACCCCAAAGCCTAGCCCTCCGTGCAAGAGGGTTTAGGGGATAGGGGTTTAGGATTTATAGGGTTTAGGTCCCCGAAACCGGCATCAAGAAATATCCGGATGGTTGGGTTTTGCAAGGCTACAGGCCCAAAAGCGTGCCATATACCCAGCTGTTCATTCTGGATCCTTCGGGACATGTCATCTCATTGGCTTCCCTCATATTAAGGGGGTATTCAATACCAAGTCCTTTATGGTAAGTGCAGCTTGCATGTCGTCTGAAGTTCTTGTCCAAAGCGTGAAAACTTCATGTTTGTGGAAGGAACTGGTCTTGTTCACACGATCAAGCCCGTCTTTCTTGCATTCGCTCCGTCCGTGCACGCGGAATATTTGACAGAGTAGCCTCAACCACGAGCCTTAAAGTCCAAACCCTATACCCTAAACCGAGTTCCTCCATGCCAGATGTTGGGAGTGAGAAGCCCTGAATTCCCACCCTGAGGCTTTCTCACAGAAAGGCTGACAAAAATCAGTGTTTTTTTTTTGACGGTTTCCTGTTTTTTTTTATCACAATCCGAAGCACCCCAACTCACCCTCGGAGCCAGGCTCCGGTGGTGGAGGAGCGGCTTGCTTCGGCTGGGGTCAAGATGGCGATGCAGAGGTGTAGATTAGGGTTTAGGAAAGTCTAGGGTTTGGGGGTTCAGGAGTTTAGGCTTTAGGCTTTAGGGCTTAGCGGTTAGTTAGGGTTTAGGATTTGTAGGGGTTATATAAGGATTTGGGTTATAGGGTTTAGGGGTTTGGGCTTAGGGTTCCCCCTCCTCCCGCTGTGGTCGATATCCATCCCAAAGTTTCCAAGATCCTTGAAGCAAGAGTCTAAGTTCAGGATCAAACATCACTATAGCATCCAATGCAGGGGTGGAGTTTACAGTGCAGTTTTGGAGCTCTTACGCCTCCAAGCTTTCCAGCCTTTCTACGTCAGCAACAGCTTGGATGGACCAGTTAACCAGTACAGTACTTGAAAGATAATCTGTCTTTGGGTTCAGTAAGTAGGCAACTCTTCAAGAAGTCTAGACGTTCAGTTATAGCTGTCTTGACGTAGTATGAGCGGAACAGGAGCAGGTCGTTATCCCTTCAGCCACTGTCGGCTAGCTGGTGCATCCTCCTGCAGGCCAGGGCGAGGTTTGTTCATTGAGGGTCGGGCGGCATTCGTTTCTGCAAGCAGTTTCGGGTGGAATTCTCGAATCCATGTTTCGGGATACTCCGACTACTCGTATCCCTCTGCTCTCATCACGACACTTGCAGGCTTACAGGTGCAGTGTTCAGTGTCCATGCAGGTGTCAATGCTGTGTCAATGTGTGCATCGGAGCAAATGCAGTTCCAGTTTGCACGACGGACGGACGGCAATGTTCTGACCAATCGCACCTTGTGAAGCTTCAGCTGTCTTCTGTTCAGGAGCTGATGCCCGTACCGTCTGCCTGTAGTACATCATACGTGCGGCCTCCTCCTTGCTCCAAAGCCCAATCACCTCAGGAACTCCGAACATGAGACCTTAAATCTCTGCAACATCGAAGTCAAAGGGTCCAAGAAGGCAAACGCTTCCAGATCTACGCACATTGAGGAGGTTTGGAGCTAAAGGGAGGGTCGTCTACTTAGACCCTCCATATACCGTCTATGCGAGCCGAAATACCTACTACTAGGGGCCAGACACGCTTATTGAAGGGTACAAACAGGGTCCTGGCAGGGTCCCGGCAATTGGCGAGGAGGTTTCAAACCGTATGCAGCCCCTTGAATGCCTGAAAACCCCGCCATGCGAGCGAGTCTTAAACATTCAGCTCCAGACCCTGATGCACTAATGTCGCTACAATCTTCGTTTCGTTGAGGCCCCTTCGCGAGTTAAGGTTTCTCCGAGGGTTAGACTCGGTTAGATTATGAGGATTGCGGGTCCGGACGTAAAGCTGAGGGCACACCAGTTGAGATTCGAAGTGCTGAACTTTTGCTCTAGCTGCTCCGACATGCTCCAGGTAACGAGACGTAGCATTTAGGGTTCTTGCTCTCACCATCTCCATGCGAGCCTTGCATTTATATCATGTTAATTAACTATATGTATTTATACTGTTGACAACCGTACTTCTTTGTTCGTGGCATCACGGTACAAATTGCTACTCCTGCTAAGTCCTCCGACTGTCAGCCGTATGGATTTGTCTTGCAGCCTGGAGCCCGAACTCAACGACTCAAGACTTTCAGTGTCGGAAATCTCGTTTCGTTAAGTTCATCTCCAGGTCTCTGCACTGCAAGCGCTACACCCAGGCCTGGCTGTGAGCGCGGTACGGGTTCTCAGCTATGATCAAGACGACTTTTCTAGTACCCTTCACCATCATCACCAATGGTTTGCCTCGACATATCTTCTCCTTCGGAAAGTGTCTGCCAAGTATGCACCTTAAATCCCTTGGCGTCGACGGTGAATGTCCCGCCGGCCCCTCGCATGCATTTCCGCACTTCCGCGTTCGGGCAGAGCATAGCTCTTCGGAAGTTGGAGATGACGAGTGATGTCGATTGATGCAACCTTTTTGTTGTCATGTACGTGGCTGCAAATGCATCAAGATTCAGGACAACAGTGCTCGATTAATCTGATCATGTGTCATCCAAGTGCAAGCAGATATCGAATCGACGTGGGAGAGCTTAGCAGGCTCAGTTGTCGAATCCCGGGACTGCCCAACAGATGCTTTGTAGGTGGGAGAGCTTTTTGTGTGCAAGACCACGTCAGCCGCACGCGATGCAGCCCCGAGAGAGGGATGGGTCTCCTGTGGGCCGCCCATGGCTCAAGGACGGGCTCCCCCGTGCAATCTTAGCTGATCTAGGTCATGCTGGAGAATCTTCTGCGGGCCGTGATCTCTGTAAACGCCTGGCCGACTCAGCAGCCAGCATAGGGTCATGCTGCGAATTCTGCTGATCGTGATCCATGTCGATGCTGCTTTAGGCGACTCCTATAGCGACTCCAGTGAAAACAGCTCATCCAATGCTGCATTCCGCAGCTTCCATGAGCTGCGTGATGTGGTAGCAAGATGGCAGGCAAGCCACTCGAATGCCGCAGACAGGTCGGAGATAATCCTGAAGTACGGGGAGGTGGCAAACTGGAATGTGTCTCTGGTAACGAACATGAGCGGGCTTTTCATGGCTTCGGGCTTCAATGAAGATATTGGCATGTGGGATACTTCAGCCGTCACCGACATGACTGACATGTTCAACGGCGCAGCTGCCTTCAACCATGACATTGGCAGCTGGAACACCTCAAGCGTCACGAGCATGTACCGCATGTTCAGAGACGCAGCTGCCTTCAACCAGGACATTGGCAGCTGGAACACCTCAAGCGTCACGAGCATGGAAGAGATGTTTTACACTGCAAGAGCCTTCAACCAGGACATTGGCCGCTGGGACACCTCAAGCGTCACGAGCATGTTTTTCATGTTCTTCAATGCAAGGACCTTCGACCAGGACATTGGCAGATGGGACACCTCAAGCGTCACGAGCATGTACGGCATGTTCTACCATGCATCCGCCTTCAACCAGGACATTGGCAGCTGGGACACCTCAAGGGTCACGAGCATGTACTTCATGTTCGGTAGTGCAAGGGCCTTCGACCAGGACATTGGCAGCTGGAACACCTCAAGCGTCACGAGCATGGCGGCGATGTTCCACGATGCTTCCGCCTTCAACCAGGACATTGGCAGCTGGGACACCTCAAGAGTGACCTTCATGGATTGGATGTTCTACAATGCTTCCTCCTTCAACGAGGACATTGGCAGCTGGAACACTTCAAGTGTCACGGGCATGTACCGCATGTTCAGAGACGCAGCTGCCTTCAACCAGGACATTGGCAGCTGGAACACCTCAAGCGTCACGAGCATGGAAGAGCTGTTTTACACTACAAGAGCCTTCAACCAGGACATTGGCAGCTGGGACACCTCAAGCGTCACGAGCATGGAAGAGATGTTTTACTATGCAAGGGCCTTCAACCAGGACATTGGCAGC